>CAUYRH010170963.1:0-38640 GCA_963574655.1 Perodicticus potto | reverse complement strand
TCTTCTTAGTAAAGAATCACAAGAATGGGATCCAGACCAAGTAGAATGATTTTGAAATATTTCTTCTTTTTCTATTGTCTATAAGATTTGGCATGATCTGTTTTTTGAATCTCTCTTTTACTTTTATTTATATAATATTAGCTGTCTATTTTTTGAGACTTCCGAAAAAAAATAAGAAGTTAACTGATGACTTCATACTGAGCCTCAGAGTCAAAGCATTCTATAATAGACATACTCTTATTTGACAATGTGACCGTTACTTTCTTGGCATTATTATTATTAATATTGCTTAATATTTTGATGCACTAATCATCTGTTTTCTAATCTGAATGTATTTATCTTGGTTCATTCTTTACGTGGTTTTTGTTTCTAGTCCTTATCTTAACCATTGATATTGTTATTAAATTTGAAGCCTTTTAAGTTCTGTGAAGGCAAAAAGTGGAAATCTCATTAACACATGTAAATGTAAAAATAAAAAATAAATAAGTAAAAATAATAAAAAATCAATTAGTTACAAATAAAAAAACAAAGAATCACAAGAATGGAAAAGCAAATTCCAATGTACTTAATACTAATATCAAGCCAGGAGATGATCTAATACATGCCTACACAAGAGAAAAACCCAATTTAATTCAAGTTGGTGGGAGCGGGTACCAGGGAGTGGGGGAAGAGGAGAAGGGAGGGGATTGGTGTGCTCCCACTTCATGGGCACAATGCAAGGGTGTATGGCACACATCTTGGGTTTGGGACACACTGCATGAGGGGTTCTGCCTAACAAATACAAACATTGTAGCTAAGTTGTTTGTACCCACACATACAAAAATTAAAAATTAAAAGCAAAATTTCCAAATACAAGATATTGATTTTTTAAGAAAAGCATCTAGATTCTAAGCACTTTCTGCTTTGTCACTTAACAGGTAAGAGTCATTAGATAATTTCATTAGGTGCCCAGATATTCAGGTCCCTAAAATAAGAATAATAAGGCCTTCTTTGATTTATGTCAATGGTTTCTGCCAGACACTCTCTCAGATTCTACATAGAAGACCACTGAATGTCTTATTTAGTTTTCTAAATAAGACAACACAAGTTATAAGCAGTTAAGAGTCAACTAAGGACATATGATAATAATTTTTAAATTTTAGGCTTTACACTTAAAATGCATCGTTCTGTTCCAGTCCTAAATTGTGCCCAGGCATAAAAGCAAATTCCCCTCATCTACATAAAAGGAGACACAGGTAGAGTTTTCCTCATAATATGCAGAAGATTATGGGATGTGAATCACAGGGCTGCCAGCCACGTGGAGGCCTGCCCTGGGTCCTCCTCACACTTAGCACTCTGAGAAAGACCCAGTATTTAAATGGTAACCAGGCAGAAAAGTGAACCTTCTCATAAAGATTTTCAGCCTAATAAAGCACCAAATTTGGGCAAGTCTCTTTGGATCAGTGCCAATACAGACTGATTCACAAACCTGTCAGGGCTTGGGCCTTCTCCCAGCAAAAAGTTAATGTTTTTTGGGTTTTTTTTTTTTAGTGCCTTTTTATGCTATGCCTTCCTCCTGCACTTAACCAAATCCAGCTAACACTCAGGCTATGGGAAACAATATTCCCCTTCCTGGTGGAGAAGGGTGAGGATTGTGTTAGCACAAGGACACTGGGATTTGTCTTTCTGCTACAAAAAGAGGCCATCCCATCTTACACAATGCCTCTGCTCAGAAGAGCGTCTCATTACTTTTTCAATAGATGTCTTAGGGAAGCATATTTTACTATTTATGTTAGCCTCCTGTAAAACATCTGAGAAAATTCAGAATAACAATGAAAAATGATTGTGTTCACAAAATCAAGTAAACCCAATAATATTTCTGACAGAATTGATTACAATAATGTCAAATACCCTTCTCCGCTCTCTTTGAAAGTTATTTCAAACATAAAGATAATGAAATATGTTGCCTGTCACTTGTAAATTGTGTGCTGAAAGTCTAAAGAGATAATTTAAAGATTTCCAGGTAGAACAACACACTTGCTTTATTTCATTTGTCAAGGAAATATATTAGTTGGGAACTTTCTACTGTGGAAGTTGGAAATCCCAAGAGAGGAGCAGACATTTTAATTACAGTATGAAATTTTTTCACAGGTCACATTCCTGAGTGGTAGAGGCTTCTGCAAAATATGTGATGGGAGGAGATGGAGAAGGGAGCAGATATTCAGATAATATTCCCATAGAATTTGGATTTTTGTTGTGGTGGTGGTGGTGGTAACACAGAAGAGTAGCTAAATGCATGAACATTTAGCATTTAAACACCTGGGGTCAGATTCCATCTCCATCACTCACTAGCTGTGTGAGCTGCAAAAGTCACCTAACCTCTCTGTGCTTCAATCTTCTCTCTAAAAGGAGACAATGATGATTCCCTCATTGGGGTGTAAAGTGGATAGAATGAGACATAAATCATATAGTATGTAGCATGTAGCAATTGTTCGATGATGATAACTATTACTATCAAATGTCCTGCTAGTTATAATTATTAACAGATATAGTCCTATAAACATATTTCTTCGCTTCTATTTTCTGCTTATCCCCATTTTATCATTTTCTTCTCATAAGTAAATACTACTCCTCGCTATCTATACCCCTTCCTCCCTGGGTCCTCACTAAGCTTTGGGTGATGAGGGGATTATGGTCTTAGTTCTGTATTGGTCGACCTCTTTACTCTCACTGTATGTACCGACATGGGTATGTCTTGATTATCACTGGCTCCTTTAAACCCAATATTTAACTTCTGGACACACAGCAGTTAAATAAATGGATGCATCCTTGTGCTTTCTACACAGATAAGGAAACCAAGGCTGTGAATAATTCAGTAAATTGCTTAAAATCAGTCATTTCAACTCCTAAATGGAGGAGCGGAGATTTGAACAGTGATCTTCAGTGTCACAGTCACATGCATTTTCCAGCACCTTGCAGCCTTGTTGAGCCTAGAGCTGCATGTGGCCAGGCTCCAGAAACCCAACACACATTTGCCCAACAATTTTTCAGAGCAAGCACTTTTTTCTCTGCAATATCCTTAATGGAATATCAAAGGGGGAAACTTGTAAATCTCAGTCTGTGGAGTCCTTTTGAACACCAACCACTGACATTCAAGCAGTTAGGCAATTATTGCTGCTGGAAATCCAAAGGCCCAACCCGCATGTTCCCAGCACTTCTGTCTCCAGTGAATTTACCACCAGGGACAATAAAAAAGAAAGTAGTGAAATGGTAAAGTAAGCGTCTGATGGCTAAATGTCACAGTAACAGATTTCTACAGCTTAATTTTTGTTTGGGGGTGAAAGGGAATGTTCCCTGGGAAACAGTAGGGAACAGTGGGAAGTAAAGCCAATTTATGTTGTATAGTTTGCTGTCATCCACAAAAGACATTGTCTAGATGGGGCTGAGGCAGTATTTTATTGCTTAGCTCTTTTAGATACATCAGATTAGGTTTCCATTTTAACACCTCCATCTCTGGATAATAATAACATGTATTTTGTAATGATGAGATAGGCTTCTCACCGCTTAATACACAGCAATTATCTCGTTTGATATCCACGTATGCTTAGTTAGGCAGAGGAAAGTATCATTTTCCAGATGATGTCATTAAAAAAGACAAAAAGCAACAAGACTCGTGCCAGATCCCACAGACTTTGAGTGAGTTGGAATGAGAGGTCATCCCTGACTTCTAGCCCATCGCTGCTTTTTTTATGGGGCGGGCCGGGGCTGGGTTTGAACCCGCCACTTCTGGTACATGGGGTCAGCGCCCTACTCCTCTGAACCACGGGCACTGCCCTTTTTCTTTGAGACAGAGTCTCACTGTGTTGCCCTCGGTAGAGTGCTGTGGCATCACAGCTCACAGCAACCTCAAACTCTTGGGCTTAAGCGATTTTCTTACCTCAGCTTCCCAAGTAGTTCGGACTACAGGCGCCCACCACAATGCCCAGCTATTTTTTTGGTTGCAGTTGTCATTGTTCAGCTGGCCCAGGCCATGTTCAAACCCGCCAGCCTTGGTATATATGGCTGATGCTGCAACCATTGTGCTACGTACGGACACTGAGCCAGGGCTGCTTCTTCAGCAATTACATAAATATGTTTGGTAGCTCCACTGACACTTTGACTTAACTCCAAAGCATTTCAGACATGTGAAGTGTTTGACGTTTGCCAAAGAGGAAGGAAATTGGAAACAATGCTGATTTTGCACTAGCTCTTTTTCTCTCGAGTAAATTCCACAGTTAATATCAGGAGATAAGCCACTTAATATCCTTCCCCTGTTTATTTGGGAGTTTCCATTTTTCTCACTTTCAATGAAATTCTATAGATTTTTTAAGATACAAAATCAAAACACAGTCCTGAGCTTACTGGAGAATTGGTCTCCCAATCTGATTAGCAACCCCAAAAGGATATTTACACTTACTTTGCAGCCCAGACTTAAGTGTATTTACCTCGTTCAGAGATAGAACATGAAAACCACCCAGGCTGCTGACATGTATGTCTGCCTGGAAATCACCATGAACCCCGGGGGGACTGATTAGTACCACTTCCTATTTATTTGGCAACTGTAACATTCTGACCACATCATCTAAAATCATTCCAAAGTACATCGCTTTCTGGCCTTTTGTACTTAAATTAAGAGGGGAGGAGCTTCTTAGATATATGTCTAGTTTGTCTGAGTATCTACAACTCATAGTCAAAAAGACACCCCAATACGCTTGTGAATTTTAAAACATCTAAATGCAACAGCTATGAAATACAGCCAGTAGCTCACTGTTGTGACAAAGCAGGGGTTCCATTTGGACTCCTTTGTTCCTTTTAAAATAGGACAGTACACACTAAAAGAACCCTTACCTTTGTTACCAAGCCTTCAATAGGTTCTATGTGGGGGAGGGAGCAAAGTCAAGGTTAGAAATCTTGACCTGAAAATAGACAGCAGTGTCACGGGGGAGAAAACACTGAAACATGAAGTGCACTCAGCAGATGCTGTAAAGCGAACACGCATTCACTTGATAACGTGTCTGGAAGGCTCCTTTGCTCTCCCACCCCAGCCCCCAGCAGAGGTACCTTGGTACTTAGCATTTCCAGCTATGTTTTTGTTACTACGTCTTCTCTTTCCTCCAGCCAAGAAGTGCCTTAAAGGAACCAATATAATCCAGAAGAAAGATCTCGGATTTTAAGGTTGGATGGCTCTAGATCTGAAACGTGTTTTCCACTCTACAGGCTGAGGAATCTTTAGCAATTCGTTTCACCTCTCTGCGTTCAGGTTCCTCATCTTTAAAAATTGTTTCAAAGGTATGGGTAGGAGCAGGCCGTGCCTGACGTATGCAAACTGAAGGTGCCTAGTGAAAGCTCATTTTCCTGCTTTCCTCTATTCCCCCAATACTTTGTTCCCTGCGGCTGCTGCCCTGATTCAGAGGGAAAAGAGAATGCTATTAGGCATCCACACGAGTCAAGCAGCAATTTTAACCCAAAGAGGAGGCCCTAATTAGATTAATTTGCAGATATGAATATAGGCCATTCTGTTGAGATGGTCAATTAATTCAAAAGAAGATCTTCCTTTGCAGAAAGACAGAACCCTACCAGAAAGCAAATCCCCTTTCATGTTGTTCTTAGCCAAGAGCAGATGTCTGGCAATATGAAAACATAGTGGTTATTTTCACAAATGAGATCTTTCTTTCTGCAGGCAGCACTGCAAAGCTAACTCTGGCTCCTATCTGAGGCCGAAGATTGCTATCTGTACTGTGTTTATAGCATATTCCAGCAGCTGCCTTAAAAGGTACCATGACCTCTTTAAGTGCATGAAGGATCTTCAGTGTTGTACAGGTTCAGAATTCATTGCTCTTAAACAACCAGCAGGTTCCCAAACTGTACCCCCTTAGGGAGTTCAATTAGCCTCTAGTTATTTGCATATTGATGATCTCTTTTTTTTTTCCCTCCCTGCCCCACTTTTTTTTTTTTAAACCCCTTAGCCTTATTGTACTAGTGTGGACTGTATTATATACTGAATTTGAAAAACCATTTTTCCTTCTAATATTTCACATTCATATTTATTTGGGAAAAGGACCAGTTTAGCTATGCCTACTTGTTACTTGTGATAGGATAGCAAAGGGCATATCTAACATTAATCATATGGTAATTTCAAGTACTTTATGAGTATGTATTATTCTGTATTGCCTTTCTCATTGTTTTGCAGTCCAAATTCCCTATCACCTTGGCTGGAAAACACAGTTTAAAAGCACCAGCCCTGATTCACAATGTACAGGGTAGCTCAACAAAGTTGATCAGCCTACTCCTGAGCTATGACTGTCACTGCTGGGGGGTGCGATGCAACTTCCTTCTTTTATTCTTTCCCTGTTCGGCCCATCCTTTGGCACAGTTGGGTCTATTTAAAGAAGCAAAATAGATATTGAAGAAACTAAGAAGCTCATATTATACAGACTTAATAGAAACATCCAGGTAATTTAAACCAAAAAGCTAAGTAACTGTGGTGTGACCCAGTTTTCACACCCTGCACATATTGTGATTCTGTTCATTACCCTCCAGTTAGTTACAAAGCTTGACTTATAAGACTCTCACCACCATATGGCCCATCCTAAATCCCACCTCCCCAATATTCCACTACCTATTTTTCCTACTTCTAGGCATGAAGCTATGAAATATGGTAATATTTTATATACTGTATGGGTTTCATCTTTAAAACTTTGAAAACCGAAAACAGACTACAAAGGTGAACTGAAAGTAAAGTTCCTGTGCCTAAAAAAGTACCACCGGTGTCTAAAGATACCGTCTGTGTCTCTCATAAAATGTTCACTTCATTTTCTCATCCTGCCCCAAAGCCTAGCATTCATTCATTCAACAAATGATATTGAAAGCTTATCAGATGTCAGGCCCTAGGTAAGGTACTTTTATGCCTTCGCAGATGAAATTAACTTGGAATAACAAGGGTCTTTTTTTTAAAAGATGCAAACATTGGCTCCCTGGCAGGGATAAACTAGTTTCCAGCCATTTAAGCGATTAGTGTGAATTAATTTTATCAGAACATTTTCTTCTATTCCCCGGCTCAGATCAGGCGAACTGGTTTGAATTTTGATTATGAAAAGGAAAGGTGAATTAGAAATGCGGAAAACTCAGAAAGGGAAGCTTGGATTGGGACTCAGAGAAATAGAAGAATACCGGGTCAACATGAGCACAAACAGACAAGTGCAAAAAAAGAAAATACCAAAGCCGAAATGGCTATTTTTCACAAATAATTTCACCGGGTATATTTCAGGTTTTTAACACAATGTTACAGGATACACACGTACAGTAAAAAGGCTACTCTTGTGAAGCAAATGAACATATCCATCATCTCAGTTACCCAATATATTTTTTTTATTTTTGAGGCAAGAGCAGATATCATTTCCTGATTTAACATGAATCCCAAATACAATACAACTTTGTTACCTATAATCCTCATGTTTTACACTAGATCTCTAGACTAGTTCATTTCACACATTGCTACAATGTGTATATATATACTCTGATCTAAAAATAGTTATTTTAATATTTTTTCCAACTCAGTCTAAGAAAGAAAGAGCCAAAAAAAAAAATCCTTCTCTTCTCTAACTAATACCTTATGTCCCTCTGCTCTTAGGACTCAGATGATAGCATAGTATTTTGAGGGGCAAAACTGAGTTCCTCTAGAGCAAGCCTGGTACCTGGTCATGGTTTAATTCATTCATCATTCATTAGTCATTCATCACTTAATATTGTGAACTCCTTCTATGGGTTGAATGGATCTCCCAAAGTTAATGTGTTAGAACCTAATTTCCAATGCAACAGTGTTAGGGGATGGGCCTCATAACAGGAGATTAGGTCATGAGGGTTCTGCCCACATAAATATATTAATATCATTATTGAGGAAGTGGGTGAATTATGGAGAGAACAGACTTGTTATAAAGGCAAGTTTGGCCCCCTCTTGTTCCCTCACTCTTACCCTCTCTTACCCTTCTGCTTTCTGCTATAAGATGATGAAATAGAAAGGCCCTTTCCAGATGAAGCATCTTTTTCTTTTTTTTTTTTTTTTTGGATACAGAATCTCACATTGACACCCTCAGTGGAGTGCTCTGGTGTCATAGCTCACAGCAACCTCAAACTCTTGGCTCAAGTGATTCTCTTGCCTCAGCTTCCCAAGTAGCTAGGACTACAGGTGCCAGCCACAATGCCTGGCTATTTTTAGAGATAGAGTCTTGCTCTGGAACTCATGAGCTCAAGCAATCCACCCATCTCAGCCTCCCAGAGGGCTAGGATTATAGGCGTGAGCCACCATGCCCAGCCCCAGAGACAGCATCTTGACCATGGACTTCACAACCCCAGAACTGTAAAAAATAAATCTCTGTTCTTTATAAATTACTGTCTCACTTCTTTTATAGCAAAACAAAGTAGACTAAAACAACCAAACAACCGATTGGAATACTCCAGAAGAGAATACCTTCCCAGTTCCAAATAAACACGTATGCATATATATTATAATAGAATCCAGTCTACTTGCTAGGCAGGGAATTTTTGAAGAACCATTAATATTTAAATTTTCACCCCTTTACTCCCTAGGCCTATGAGTGTATCAAGGCAAGATCAACAAGAAGAGTATAAAGAACAATTAATTCATTACTTAGGGGCCTTTATACAGATCATTAACCCTAAATCCATATGTATAAGTTGAGTCAATAATGCCTGTCAGTGAAGCATAATCCTTGCCATTTCTAAATATTACTGTTTTGTGAATATTTACTTCAGTAACAGGATTTTAAATAGGAAGTTTCACTTTTGACACCAAGATACCATAAATGTAACCTCTTTAGATACATTCCAAAGGGGCTGCCAGGCCATACTAGAAAAAAATTTTTTATAATAGCTGAAAGTAGTTACATGACCTTTGAAAACTCTCACCTCTACCAAGGGGTGTAAAACAGTCATGTTTTTGAAGACCAGAGGATGATTTGTGGGGAAGACCATTCTCCAGAGTCAGCCTTCAGTGTGCCGTGAGTCACGGTGGGATGAACATGCCTTCCATTCAGCTCAACCATAGAAAGAGAGGCTGAAATCTATGCCCAGACATGTACCACCTGGCATTTGGGGGGTATAGTGGACTGGTGTCTGAACACACCAGAATCCTAAGGAAAATGGCTCTGCTGTCTCTCTGAGGTGGCAGACTGGTCTCTGTAAGACCAGGATTCACGACTCTGGCCCAGCATAGAGCCAGCCTGCAGCCTATGAACATCTAGCTAAAGAGGCCTAGTTGGGCAGGGCAAAGTATCCCCAAGAAGGGTAGATTTACCTGGGGCTGATGAGGAAACCACCAGGCAGAGGAAAATGAATATTCTCAGCTCCAAACTACCCTCCTCTTGGGACATGGGATCCGTGGGCCCCAGTAAGGATCTCTAACAAACATAGCAACAAACCTACAAGAAGAACCAGATTTAAACCTCCACAGCCACCTTATAGCAGACCCATCCAAGTAAGACCTCCTTAGCTTCTTCCCCACCCTCCCTTCCAGAACTTTAACCCTGGTAGTGGCAATTATAACAAGTAGCCATGGAGTTGGGGAAGAGGTAAGAAAGAGAAGTTCAAGTGCTGCTCTGCGTGCAGCCCCCAGTGGAGACAAGGAGTTCCTCTTAACAGTGAATGAAATTGCAAGTTTTGACTATTATATGGGGCTCGAGGCATTTCTAATTATTCAGTGGAGACTGTGCTTGTGAGATAAAATGGCTGTAGGGCTTTTTATTACCTAAGAGTGAGCAGAACTTTGGGCCACATGAGTATTTTTTTCCAGGGTCACTTCTCCCTACTGAATACATTTTATTAGAATAGTGGGAGACAAAATAAAGTTGCTTTTGATTACCTCCCATGAGTCTCGCTCATTGAACATACCAGTTATACTTACTTATTAAGATAGAGAGATTGCTTGAGGGAATACACGATGATTCTTCTCAACAAATTATAAACAGACTGTAATTCATAAATTTGCTAATGGCTCCTTCCTGCTAGACATTAACAGAGAAAAAAAAATCTCTGTTTGGTCATTAGCTTTAATTTAGATATAGCCTTAGAGTTACAAGGAACATCTTGAGGACAAGCAAATGGCTCTAGACTTTATTAAAACCACACTCCAATGAAACACTCTTGAAGCAGTGCCCTTTAGAAATGATCACTAGAAACATAGGAAATGCAGTTGTTTAAAAAACTGTCCAACTCTGGCTGCCCATTGTTTTCCCAGTTCCTTTGCATGATCTGCCTCTTTTTCCTGCTTACCAGTATCGTAAATAAATCTTCACATTGCAGGGTCAAAGGTAGTGGCCCTAAGAGCTTATCTTTTATTCTCTGACGGTCACGTCCAACATGCTGCCCCCACGAGGACTTACTAAGCCCATATTCTTAAACATCAAGTATAGACCAGGCTCTAGGCAGTGATCCCAGGAAGGCCAGACACTGCCTTCCCAGGACTACCAACATAGGAACAGAACTAGATAATTAAACAAGAAAATCGCCAGTAAAGACCAAAGAAATATAGTGTGTGAGCAGAGAAGCAGAGATGATTAACTCCACTTGGAGAGGTCAGGGAAGCTGTCTCAGAAGGGGTGACAATTTGATTGGAGTCCTGACAAGTGATTAAGGGCTCATGAGGCCAAGAGCAGGAAGAGCAACATCTCAGGTATTGCATCAGTGGGGAACAGCGAGAAAGAGCCCAGGTCGTCTGGGGAGTGGGCGGAATTTAGAAAGTGATGAGGGCAGGGGATGAGTTTGGGCAATGATAAGTATCAGAGAGAAGACCTGTGTGGTGTGTCTTGTCGAGGAGATTCTCTATCCTGCAAGTGAAAAGAAATCATTGAATAATTTTCAAGCTGTTAGATCCCTGAGTGGAAGAAGGCAGAAACTGAGTGAAGGAAGTTGTGACTAAATTCCATACGTGCACAACACCCAGCTCTTTCTCTTGCTCTTCCTGAATTAACAGATAATGCAAATGATATCAAAGTATTTGGACATTTTAGGGAAATGACACAATAGCATCCAGCTCAAATCTAACTCAGGAAATACTGTTCCAGCTTCTGACTAAAATGCAAAAGAAGAAAATAAGTGCATCATACCTTTCTTTGGAAGAACAAATTCTTAAAAAGTAAAACTGTGTTACTCTTTACAGTTCTCATGACATGGAGAAACATAATACTGCAAATAACCTGTGTGTGTGATGACAATCTGCTAAAATGGTCTTTTATTATGTCATTTCTTTTTACTGCGTTTCCTTCCTTTTGGGGTCTCTCCCCACCCCTCTTGCTTTTCGGTATTGCGAATTGTACTTTGTTGTCTCCTTTATCTGCCAATCCTTGTCAATAAAGCTGACATTACACTCTACCATGAGTTACTAACTTACTATTTGTTTCCACACTTTCCTCTAAGACCAAAGAATATGGTTTTAAAGATTAAAGGAACTATTTTTTAATTCCATCATGAAACTCTTGAGAAGCTGGCAACAAAAAACTCCCAAATGCTTGAGTTTTGTAAAATTGTCATTGAGTTTAAGCACGTATGAAATTTAAGGTAAGAATATGATAAACTGTATTGTATTAGATAATCCGTATCGTGAATTAATGGGGATGTTTTCAGTCTCGTTCTATAACACATTTAAAGGACATTTTATCCTTGACAGACTTTTCAATAATAATCTAATTATTATGTATAATGATTTTGATCAAATGATGTACATAAATCAGAAGCAGTTTATTTTATTTTATTTATAGCCTTTCATGGTCCCATTTTGTGTTGCCATACGTAATAACTGGTAATTGACAAAGAACAGAATTTTTTTCCTACAGTCTTGTTGACCAGGAAGTCCAAGAAGCCTGGCACCGGCATTTGGAAAGGACTTCCATGCAACACTATCCAGGGTGAAAGGCGAGGATGAGAATAAGGGAACAATGGGGAGCTGAGCTCACATTTATAACAATCTCACACTCCAGCTAACTAAACTTACACCTGGGAAAACAACATTAATACCTCTATGAGGACACAACCCTTATGACCTAATCATCTCTTCTTAGGCTCCACCTCCCAGTACTGTTATACTGAGGATTAGGTTTCTAACACATGAACTTCACAGGTAAATCATAGCATAGTGTACACTTTTGATTACAGCTTATCTCCTGAGTACAGTATTTTATTTCTATTTGTAGGCACACTTCGCCTATTGTAACACTTTCTGTAGTCAAGATGACTTGCTGAATCTTTCTGCCTCCAAAGACTATAAACATCGTGAGGCCACAGATCGTATCTATCTAAGGCAGCCTTTGACTTCCATACCTAGATGAATGCCTCATGAAATACAGGCGTTCAATCAATATTTGGTCAATGACATTTGAACCTGGAATATGCTGTTATCCATTGTAAAAGCTTAAGCAAGTTAACCTGAAGACCGGTTTCATTATATGTAAAATAGGAACAATAATATGAAGTTCACAGGATGGTTTGGAGGATTAAACTACATACCTACGTACAGAATATAGTTTAGGACTCCAAAAATTCTCATCTAATCTATCTGTTCTTTTGCAGCCACAAAGTAGAGAAATAGTTTAAAAGTGCAGGAGGATGAGAGAATGAAGAAAGGGGTTAGACATTTCTGTTGAGTGTAGCTTGACATTAGTCTTTGTTCCATGGTGAGCAGATATTTGCAAACCTACCCCAAAGGCCGAGGAAGCTGAGAGGATAAAAAAAGAGGCTGGCAATTCCAGTTTCTCAGAAAGAAAGCTTTCATAGGAATGTATGAACAGAAACTTCTAGGTGGTGGATCTCTGTGGATTCCCACACCCACTCTCCAGAAAGCATCCTTTATATAGCAAGCTTGTGCAGCTGACCACATCTCAGACTTCCTGTGACCACTGGGGAGGTTAGGGAAGCTTCTTTTGAGGGTTATCTCTGCTACCGGCATTCTTTAAAGACCTTGCTGCAGACCACCTGGTATGCTGGGGTCACACATCAGTCATCATGGTGGGTGATTTAAAGAGGGTGTCACTTTCAGCACACAACAGGTTACAGACTTAAACATGAAAATGGGAATTAAAAAGGAATTGAGAAACAGGTGCACCATCACTGCTAGGTCCTTTACCCCCACCAGCAATTCTCTTCTCTTTGCATCATCAATATTTCCCTCTTATCTATTATTCACATCACCATAGAAAGCTAGTAACATTTTTCCATTGACTTTCCATTGATTTTCCATCCCATTCTAGCTATCATTCCATATATTTCCTCCCCTTTCAAAACATCTTCTAAAGGAATTATATTTATTTGTCTCCTTTGCCAAATCTGATCATCAATTTCCTGAGCTCGTCTTAGCAACCTATTAGCAGCATATGAAACAATTGATCTCTCTTTCTTTCCTCTCTGTTTCAGAAAATGTGACTCAAATATTAAAATTATTTTTTAAATGTGTATATATACATACACATGTGTACAATTGTGGATTTGTATCATTACTGCTTCCCTTCATGCTAGAGAATATGTCATACTGTAGCTGTTTTTGCCTAATAATACACACGCATATCTTTCCATACCAGTTCTATAAAAAACTTCTTCATTCTTTTCTGGATTTGCCTAACTTTCCATCATATGAATGTACTATAGTTTACATATCCTATAGATGAACATTGGTTACTTCCAATCTTATGCTATTAAATAAAATGGTCATTGAATAATAATATTGCTACATAAGTTCATATTACTGCCATTACATTACATATATATATTACTGCCATTAAATATATAGTAGGAGTTCCTAGAAGCAGACTCCTGGTTACAGGGTAAATGCTTTTCTCAAATATACGTGAAAAACAGTAGGGTTTTTTTTTTTCTCTTATTATAAGTTGCACCATCCTTATTGGAAATACTTATTCACTACACTTCCAGAAGACAATTCTCTTTTGATACTTTTCCTCTCTTTCTATTTTCCTGATGTCTTTCTATGGCCCAATCTCTAAATGCTGGCATGTCCCACAGCCCAGCCTTGGGAATTCTTTTCCTTTCTAACATAACCAATCCATAGCTGAGCATTCAGGCTTAAGAACATGAAAACTATCTGCATACTGACAACTTTCAAGTGTAATTATCTGGCTAGGACTTCTCTCTTGAATTTTATATTCATGTGTCCAATGTCCACTGAATACCTCGGGATTAATACCTACCAAATAGATCTGATAGGAAATGTTCAAAATCAAATTCCAATTTTCTTTCCATATCCAAACTCACATGTCACAAAGTGACAGGCCATTCTTTCTCAAGCCAAAATTATTGGACTCATCTTCAATTCTCCTCTCTCTCAAAAGTTCTATTCACTATCTTTTAGCAAATCCTTTTGGCCTTAATTTTTAAAATTAATAGAAAATATAAATGCTTTACTTCTTTGTATGACAGTACTGTAAGCCACCACTATTTCTGGTCTGATTTCTACAGCAGCCTCTTCAACGGTCTCCCTGTTTCCACCACTGCCAACCCAGAATATATTCTCCACATATCAGCTAAATGAAGTTCTTAAAACTTAAATCAAGTTCAGTCTCCTCTCTGCTCAAATCCCTGAGTTGATTCCCATCTCACTCAGAGTAAAAGCCATATTTTTTCAATGGCATACAGGGCTGTAAATGATGGGCAAGTCCCTTTCCTCATTTATCTCTGAGAACATCTCCTTGTTATTTTCCTAGTAGACTTTGTTTCTGTCTCACTGGCTTTTTTTCTGCTCCACAAATTCAACATTTCTACTTGCCATTTTCTCTGCTGTCAGTGTTCGATCACCCCCACTCCACTCATCAAGATATCTTGCTCCACTACACTCTGCCCTTCTCTACCCAAATATGACCAAATCTGAGACTCTTTCAAAGCAGTTACCCCCTCACTCCTAGAACTCTCTAGACCCTTCACACTACTTCATTTTTCTGAAATATATAAATAAATGTGAGGTGGGCAGGTAGATAGATGGGTAGATAATGAGCTGTATTGTATGTTTCCCCATGTAAGCAATATGGTAGGCTGGTAGACAATTTTGTTTTCTCCAACGTAGTATCCCTAGAATCCAGAAGAGGCCCTGCCACAGAATATGTGTCCAATTAATTTTTATACAATGAATAAAATATTTGTGAAATTCAACTCATAAAACTTTGCAAAATAATAAATAGTGACCCCATTTTATAAATGAGCTAAAGCTTGGCAAAGTTACATAATTAGCCAAAATCACTGTAAGTGACAGACGCTGAGATTAAAGTTGGGCCTGCTGTATCCCAAGCTAGAAGAAAGAGCAAGTGATAGTTACAAAGAAGTATATTTCAACATTATCTACAGTAGGGAAAACTGAAAACTATGTAATTACCCATTATTAAGGGAGTGTTTAAATAAATAAGTGATATATTTACTTGATTATTATAAATCCACTAAAATGAGAATTATGGAGAATATTTTGCTACATGCAAAATTCTTCTGACATATCATTAAAGTTTGCATCTAGATTATGCTTACAAATGATTAAGAAATTTTAAAATTTACATATTTTAGTCTAGAGATCATGAATGAATTTCTCCCTTTTATCTGACTACTACAACTATGTTGTTTATACAACTTCTAGACATATATTAGGAAAATAGATAAATATTTGTTTTAAATTTCATATAAATAGATTTATATTAAGATAACATAGTCTGCCAATATAAGCTTCTGTGGTATCTTTTAATTTTTGAAGAAAAGAATACATGCTGGAATCACAGCATAAACATAAACAGCACACTTTCACTGTAAAGACTGTTGCAGAAAATATGCAGGAAATATTACCTCGGGATTACTAGACAATTAGCAGCCTTAAAATAATAGTAGGGCATGCAGTATATAAATCCTCAGTAAACAACCACAATACTATGTAATAACTTCTTTTCATACAGAAACACATTTTGTCCCTTAGAGTTATCATTTAAATTATAGTTAATTTGGCATCATTTTCTTCATTCCTTAATAGGATCCTCTATGAAATGTAATTCATCCAAGAACACAAAATAGAGCCGCAGTTGCTATTTAACTTAATACTCTGAAGTTTTTTTCTAAAACTAACAAAAAACATTTAGTTAGGTGGAAATTAATGATAATATCTCATACAGATCCATAATTTTACATGTATACGGATCATATTGTTGTTAAAATATAGCAGAGTGCAGATGGTGATAACGAAACTGATATTATCTGACATAAATATACATTTGTCAGACAAATGTGCTATCTTGCACTGTACTCTATGAAATAGACGGATAAACTCGGGGACTTTTAATCCAATCAGTGATTTTTTTGGATGTTATTAATCTCTGGTAGAGATTCAAATAATTCAAATATTTGAACAAGTTTGAAATCAGTAAGCTGACACATTCCAAAAGGAATTCAACAAAATCGAATACTGCGCTACTTTCCCAGCACTTAGTTTTTAAGACCCACATACACATGCAACAAACACAGAAAACTCTAGACAAAAATTGATTATGGTCAAATACTACCAAAGTGTTTATCTCCCTTACTCTCTGTCTCCAACAGCAGTGGAATAAGAACAGTGGCGATGACATGTAGAAAGGACTTATGTAAAAACTATGGTAAAGACTACTTGAGCACCTTTGCTCCATAAATCGCTCAAAATAAATGTATTCCCCGGAAAAGGCTTTCTCACATCTCCAAAGCCATCCCCTCTAGCTGAGCTCACAATACTCTCTTCACACCTGTAGGGGGCTCTGCAGAGCACATTCCGATCCTTTTCCTCTTACAGGCTTTCCTCCTCCACAGCTTTATTCTCCCCTTGTCTCCAAGTATGCAAGACTCTTCACTTACAAGTCAAAAAAATCATTCTTCTTGACCTTTCTGACTCTTCCAACCTGTTAATATATTCCCTCCCACAAATTTTCACAGGAATCATTTGCATTTCGTCCTGGAGGGTGTAGGTTAGTGGATTGAGCAGGATGGCATTAATCCATTAATGAACTGATTAATTCATCTAACACTGGTCAAGGTTGTGGTATTTTATTCATTGAATAGTTGAGTAGCCTACCAAACCTCTTCCTGACTTGCTTCACTTAAGAACTCAACCATTTCGCAGTTTCTCACTGAGCTTCCATTAAAACCAAATGCCCTTTCCTCATTTCTCAACTCTTCAACAAAGCACCCTTCCCCTTTATTGAATATAAGGGCTCCCTGGCTGTCCTCTGCTTTCGGGAGCTCTCATTTGAGGTGACTCGTGTTAGGCTTCTTTCTATAGCTCTGTCTACCTGCAGGTGACTGCTACAAGTCCCCTGTTCCTCCTTGGCATTTGCTCTTCTGGAGAATTCGTCCAGTGTCACATCTTCTCATTACTCACTCACTCTATGTTTATAGAGAGTGTTTGCTGTGTGCATGCCACTGTTCTAGGCACTGAGTTCCCAAGTACAAACAAGACACTGTTCTTCCCTTTAGGGAGCTGAGAACTGAGTTGGGGAAAAGCCATCCCCCTCCAAAAAATAATCACAACAACAACCAAAAAAAAATTATTGAGGTATAGCTAAGACAATAGGCTCAGCAGAGAAGAGGAACCCTTCTAGGTAAGGGGACAGCTGAGTCATAACTGAGTAAGAGAAGGTCAGCTATCGATGCACATGTATACCTACATATACATACGTACATAGTTAATGGGTGGGATGCAATTAAATAATATATAATGTTGTATGTGCGTGTGTAAGAGCATTTCAGAAAGCAGAAGCAATATGTAAAAAGTAAAAAATAAAAAGATGTAAAAAGAAGTGAGGGCCTGACAGGAAAATTCCTAAATCTTTTTGCAGTTTTTAGCCAGGGCCGTGTTTGAACCCACCACCTCCAGTATATGGGGCCAGAGCCCTACTGCTTGAGCCACAGGCGCTGCCCCAGATTTCTTACATAAACAAATACTTTCAGTGTTCCCTAAGAATCCACTTGATTGCATTTTTTCAAAATTAAATTCAACATATCTAAAACCAACTCCCCTCTTCTACTTCACTATTTCTTTAACACTACGGTTACACTAGATTTGAAAAACACATACTCAGATTCATTCATTCTTAGAAAAAACACATTTTGGCCATTCCAATTCTATTGTTGACATTTAAGTTCTGGGTGGGTACAGGGTAGTGGAGGGGAGAAGGAGGGTATTTCATGGGACCTCACCTAATGTGCGTAATGCAATGGTACATTTCAAAACTATTAAGAATAGAGTACAAATGTCTGACCACAAAAAGTAAGCTAGGAGATGGTTATGTTAATCAGTTAGATGTAAGCATTCCACATTGTATATCAAATCAGTACATTGTGTCCCATAAATGCATTAATGTACACAGGTATGATTTAATAAAGGAAAAAAAAAGGAAGGAAAAAAATAAAAATAAAAATAAATAAAAAAGCACAAATCTTAGTTTTCTTCCCTATCAGTGAGTTTCATCAGTTGGGGAAGAGCTTGGGAATCTGGTATTTTTTAAAGATCACCAGGTAATTCTCACATGCAGCCACTTGTCTATTTTCTTATCACTACAAACCTCCACCTAATTTGTTACTAATCTGTTTCAACAGAAAAATGTCAAATTAATCTTTAAGAAACACTGCTTTCAACACATTTCTCAACTGAGAATTTTGAATGCTTTCTTGCAACCTGATCTGATACAATTGGAACTCTGTCACTGTATTGCTAAGATTCAAAATTCTACAAAATTCTCCTGCCTTCCTTCACTCATCAATTATGTAATGAGCCATTACTCAACACCTAAGTGAATTGGTAATCCTTAACTGCTCACAGTCTTTATTGCACCGGGAACAGGCAGCCACTATACCAGACAAGCACGTGCAATTAAGTGTGATCAGGTTAGGTAGAAGTACTAGGCTCTGAAGAAATCTCTAAAGAAGTAAGAGCAGCTGGCTAGGTTTAGTTGGCAAAGATAGTCTCTTAGGGCATGTAACTTTACATTGAAACATCATCAAAAATTTCTCAGATAAAATGCAGATAGACAGGGGGGAGTCCCAAAAGGTGTAACCAGCCTATGTTGGTAAAGTGAGAGAAATCCTGTCACTTTTGAAATGGAGGGAATAGCTTCATTTTATAAGGAGAGTAATTTGTAAGAACTGTTAGGTACGAGGGAGGCCAGAACACACGTGCCCCTGTAACTCAGGCTAGGAGTCTGGACTTTCTCCAGAAGGAAATGGAAAATCATGGAGGACTTTGATGTGGGAGCCATCTGAAGATCTGTGGGTTTGGCAGTAATGTAGGGAATAGATGAAGGGAGGCGAAACTCAAGTCAGCGACGACTTCTGAGAGACTGTGGCAGTAATAAGGGAAAGGATGGTGGCCTGATGGTCTGGATTGACAACAACCCGGTGGATCTGAGTGGTTTAGATTTAGAGTGAGTAGTACTTGGGAACACAGTGACTATAAGGAATAGGTGAATACCTGGGATGGCGGTCATACTTCTGGTTTTGAAAAGTTGGTGGATAAAAGCACGATTTAGAAAGGCAGAGAATATTGCAAGAGAAACAGTATTCTTTGTGTTTTAGGGTGGGAAAGAATGATTAATTCACTTTTACAAGTGTTAAGTTTGATGTTTCTGAAAAACTAGTCGACTCTGGAATGGGTATCAGGAAAGAGAAGGGAAACAAGTGTGGCCACAGATGCCCGCAGGCGACGGTGTCTCGAGAAGGGAGGAAAGGTATGACCCTGGACGCTGCCGGAAGGAGTTTAGATCTGCAGGCCACCACTCACCGGCGACCTACACGGGAGGGCAGTTGAGTGTGTGCTAAGAAGTGCTGGTGAAGGGAGAAATGGACTGTCAGTGTTGAAAACTCTCAAAATTTAATCAGGGGAGAGAAAGATATTGGTACAATTGAATGAAGAGCTGAGCTTTCAGAGGATGGTTTCCCTTGCAGCAGTAAGTAGGAGTTCTGTTTTAAATTTGAGATGTGGGCATATGATTAAGAGGGAAGGAAAGGGCCAGCACAGAGGGGAAGCAGAAGATCCTGGAGATAAACTATAGCCCATGGCTCTGTGTTTATGAGAGGCTGAGTGAAAGGATGTGTTCTTTTTTTTTTTTTTTTTAACATATACATGTATTTATTAGGTTTCCACTTTTTGCCTTCACAGAATTAAAAAGGCTTAAAATTTAATAACAGTAACAATGTTTAAGACAAGGACTAGAAACAAAAACCTCATAAAGAATGAAAGAAGATAAATACATTCAGAAAAGAAATCAGACGATTACTGCATCAAACTATTAAGCAATATTAATAATCATAATGCAAAGAAAGTAACATTCACTTTGTCAAATAAGAGTATGTCTCTACTCTATGCTTTCACTCTGAGGCTCAGTATGGAGTCATCAGTTAACTTCTTATTTTTTTTCCAAAGTCTCAAAAATAGACAACTAATATTTATAAATAAAAGTAAAAGATAATTTCAAAAAACAGATCATGCCAAATCTTATAGACAATAGAAAAAGAAGAAATATTTTAAAATCATTATACTTAATCTGGATACACCTGATATTAAAATTGGAGAAAATACATTGTTTTAAAGGGAAATTACAAACATATTTCACTTATAGATGAGGATGCAATATCCTAAACAACATATTAACAAGTTGAATTAAAAATTAATGTTTAAGTAATGTACTTTAGCCAAAGTACATTCACTGGAACAGAACTGGAGCCAATTACATTTATTTATTTATTTATTTATTTATTTATTTATTTACTGAGGCAGAGTATCACTTTGTGGCCCTCAGTCGAGTGCTATGGAGTCACAGCTCACAGCAACCTCAAACTCTTGGGCTTAAGTGATTATCTGGACTCAGCCTCTCAAGTAGTTGAGACTGCAGGTGCCCACCACAACACCCAGCTATTTTTCTTTCTCAAACTCAAGAGCTCAGGCAATCCACTCGCCTCAGCCTCCCAGAATGCCAGGATTACAGGCATGAGCCACTGTGCCCACCTGCCCCAATTACCTTTAAATGAATTCCCCTCTCAATCTTAGTAGAATGGAAACAACTGACTTAAATAATATCTTATTCCAGTGAAAATTCTTTCCCCAGGCCAAAAGCATCAATAATTTTTTCTACACCTTCTTCTAGTATTTTTATTGTTTCATGTCTTAATTTAAATCTTTTATCCAGCGAGAGACAATTTTTGTAAGTGGTGGGAGGTGTGAGTTTAGTTTCAGATTTCTACGTGTGGCTAACTAGTTTTCCCAGCAGCATTTATTAAATAGGGATTCTTTCCCCTAGTGTATACTTTTGTTTGGTTTATCAAAGATCAGATGGTGAAATGTTACTAGTTTCATTTCTAAGTTCTCTGTCTGTTCCACAGATCTAAATCTGTATTTTTTGTGCTAGTACCATGCTGTTAGAACAGTATAGCCTTGTATTAAAACCTGAAGTTTAGTAAGATGATGACTCCAGATTTGTTTTTATTTCTTAAAATAGCATTGGCTATTTGGGCTTTTTTCTGGTCACACAAAAAACGAAGTATTTTTTCAAGTCTTCAAAGTATGACGTCATGCTTTGATGGGGATTGCATTAAATCTGCAGATTGCTTTGGGTGGTATGGCCATTTTAACAACGTTAGTTCTTCCCAGCCATAAGCACAGTATTTTCTTCAGACCCACATGGTAATTGCAGCAGCACCAAAAATACATAAATGGGACATGATCAAGTTTAAAAGCTTCTGCATAACCATGATACAACAACTAGAGCAAACAGACAACCTTCAAAGTGGGAGGAGATGCTTACATGCTATGAATCTGACAAAGGACTGAGAACTAGAATCTAGATAGAACTCAAATTAATCAAGAAGAAAAGAGCAAACAATCCCATTTATAAGTGTGAAAAAGACTTGAACAGAAACTTCTCAAAGATGACAGACCAATGGCCAACAAACAGGTGAAAAAAATGCTCATCATCCTAATCATCGGAGAAATGTAAATGAAAACCACTCTGAGATATCATCTAACCCCAGTGAGAATAGTCCACATTACAAAATCCCACAGCTGCAAATGTTGATGTGGATATGGAAAGAAAGGGGCACTTTCTACACTGCTGGTGGGAATGCAAACTAATACAGCCTCTATGGAAAGAAGTATGGAGAATCCTCAAAAAGCTAAAAGTAGACCTTCCATTTGATCCTGCAATCTCAGTATTAGGTATCTAACCAAAAGAAATTTTAAAAAAATCATTTTATCACAAGCACATTTGCACTAGAAAATTTATTGCAGTTTAATTCCCAACTGCCAAGACATAGGGCAGCACCTGTGGCTCAAAGGAGTAGGGCGCCGGCCCATATGCCGAAGGTGATGAGTTCAAACCTAGCCCCGGCCAAAATCTGAAAACAACAACAACAACAACAACAATTGCCAAGACATAGAAGCAACTCAAGTGCCCAATGACCCATGAAGGTATTAATAAACTGTGGTATGTGTATACCAAGGAATACTATTCAGCCATAAAAAGATGGAGTCTTTACATCTCTTGTGTTTACCTGGATGAAGTTGAAGCTCATTCTTCTTAATAAAGTATCATAAGAATAGAAAAGCAAGTATCCAATGTACTCAATACTAATATGATACCGACAGAAAAACAACTACACATCTAATGAGAGAAAAATCACAAATATATAAAAATGAAGGGAAAGGGGAAGGGGGAGGTGGAGGAAGGAATGGGGCTGTGGTTGGCGAGCTCTCACCAAATGTATACAACGTAAGGGTCTACAGCCACCCCTGGGTGAAGGCGCTCTCACCAAATGTATACAACGTAAGGGTCTACAGCCACCCCTGGGTGAAGGCGCTCTTACCAAATGTATGCAATGTAAGGGTCTATAGCCACCCCCTGGGTGAAGGGGCTGAACTACAACTTGAACTTCACCTTAGAAATGCAAACAATATAACCTAATCATTTGTGCCCTCATATTAATCGGAAATAAAAAAATAATAATAGCTTATTCCAGCATAATTTTAACTGTTCCAGAAAACAGTAAACACAATACATTTAAAAAAAAACACTTATGAAACAATGAAAAGTATTCATACTAAAACATGAAAAAAAAATCAAAAGTGTCTACATTTCACTTGTGTATACCAGTGCAAATACAGTAAGTGGGATGATGTTAAAAAACAGAGTCAAGAGGGCCTTAAAATTACAGGACAACACAGCAAGGAAAATTGTCAGATCTATTCATCTATTCACCTAATGGATAGGTAGAAAAAGAAAATTGTACAGTCATTCCATAGATCCCAACGGACATACGACAACGTTAAACATCCATGTTAGATTTTTGTAAATAGTCACCAAAATAAGAATCTATAGCTGCTGCCTTAATGTTTAGTGTGTGCGTCAATGTGCAGACTGCACACGTATGTGTGTGTATAAGTGTACGTAAATGTGTACATAATCCATATGCGTATGTATAGCTATCCCACAAGAGAACCTTCTCTCCAAAAATAATACATGTGCACATATGTAAAATGCTATTTTTTGAATTAGGAAGGCAGGGATACCATTTGTTTTTATCACATTTATTTGCACAAAGAAACTCTGGAAGGGTATCCACACAAAGTGGCTAAGAGGAAATGGGGTGGATGAGAAGGAAAAGATGGTGATTTTGATTTTGAAATGTGCAAATGAGTTACCAATTCACAAAGAAATAACAATGTCAAAAAATATGCACGGGCATGTATTTGCGCACGTATGTGTGCCTCATTTTCAGATACCTGGCAAAGGCGATCATTTTCGGCAGGGAACTAGTTCTAAGCCTGGCTCTTCTCCAATTAGCTGTGTTACATTGCCTCGAGTTTTTATTCTTCATTCCCTTCCAATGAACGAATGTTATATCTTTCAGTGTGGTCACTATAATTAGATATACGGTAAGTCAAGATACAATTTGGCATTTTAAAATGATTGGAATTAGAGAAAAAATGAGGAGGAAGACCTGACGCAGGTGACGAATGTCTGAGAAAGTTGGTGTGATCCATGGGAGAGCCTTGAAAAGGGACGAGCAGATGCTCTAAAGTGCTGAGAGTTCTGCTGAGGTTGGGGATGAGGAGTCTGCACGGTTGTAAGGACTTGTCCCTGTGCTTGAGACGGGTTCATTCACTGCTAAGCTTGCTAGTCAGAGAAACAAAGGAACTGAAATAGAAGAAGGGCAGCCAGGTACAGCGGCTCATGCCTATCAACACAACACTCTCGGAAGTTGAGGCTACTTGAAGTCAAATGTTCGAGACCACGCTGAGCAAGAGTGAGACCATGTCTCTACTGAAAAAAAAGGAAAGAAAGGAAAGAAAGAAAAATACTGAGGCAAGAGGATCTCTTGAACTCTGGAGTATGAGGTTGCTGTGAGCTATGACACCATAGTACTTTACCCAGGGCAACTCAAAAAAAAAAAAAAAAAAAAAACCCAAACCAAAAAGCAAGAAGGCAGTATAGGATTTGATCAGAGACTGATTCAAACTCTGGACCTGGGAATATCAGCTGATTTCTGGTTGTGGATAGTAAAGAGCAGAGGAAAAAGGAATGGAGGGGAAGAAAGCAGAGGGCCAAGAAGGTCACTGTGTGAATGAGCTGAAAAATAAAGATTAGGATAAAGAATAGGCTGCAGAAATTATTCCCAATAACATGTCATTCACAGTGCATTTTCTGTTCTCCAAATGTCTCCACTTTTAACATTGTGCACTCCAAAGTCAGGTTTGCTTTCGCTATCTCAGATTTTCTTGCTGCACAAGACTTCCTAGCTTCAGATCCCAGCTTCATCGCTTCCTACTCATGTGGTTTTGGGCAAGGTCTATACATTTATATGCTTCTGCTGTCTCATCTATAAAAGAAAGAAAATAGTGATGTCACCTGCTCAAGCTTGTCATCTTTATTTTGAATTGAAGACAGCTTCAAACAATTAAAATATGACAAGATGCATTCTATGGGTTATAGGACAAATTCTGATTTCTGAGATAATGTGAAAAAAATGCATCTTAGGTTTGGTTCGTATTGAATTAGTTTGATCCTTCACCAAAGAACCCATGCCTTCTAAATTAATACTTTAAGCTAGATAAAGATGTAATGTAATAAAATTACAGCCACACTCATTACCAACCCACATTTCTCCCATTAGTTACTCAAAATCAGAGAAATAAACTGGCCCAAACTGTATTCATCCTAAAAGGAAGGGCAAAACATTTGTATAGCTTCTTTAGACAATGTTCTTTCATAAATTTTTCTAGAAAACAGTTACAATGTGCCCATCTTCTACATGTTAATTTTGGCTTATTGTATGTGTGTATTTATGACCTTTTATGAACACTGCAGAAAAAATTAGGTTTTAGTGATGCTAATAGCCTCAAATCAAAAGATTATGTGTCCTAGGAGAAAGAATATAGATTTGGGTTCAAGTGTTACCTGTATTCTTATGCTCCTTCCGTTATTTTATGTCTGTATGAATTTTGATAAATTTCTAACCTTTCCAAACCATAGATAGCTACTTTGCAAAGTGGGTACACAAACAAGTACCATTTAATAGAATTGTTGTGAATATCAAATGATACATTGATGAAGTACCTAGACACATTAGGCTTGAATGTTGTCCCTCACCACCTGCCTTTCTTTCTCGTGACATCTTTAACAGAATACTAAATAACAAGGAAATGCTAAGAAAGCTGGACTTACTATAAAACAGCTCTACAGTTGCTAACATTACTCCCCTACACACACATACACACACACACACACGCACCATTTAGTCACTTCCTCTTTCTTCAATATTCCATTAAAAACAGTCTTTTTCTCTTTAGTTTATGATTGATTATCCAGGAAAGGGCTGGTAATGCTCTTTGTGAATAGCACTACATATCGAATTGAGAACAAAATAGCTGAAAACAGTCTGAAACAGTTCTAGTTGGCACACAAATCAATTATAGATCATCATTTAACAGAAACCAAAACACAGACACTCCCTGTAGAAACAATTTTGCCCTCGATCTCTTTATGAGAGATTTTATATAAGCATGTATATGTGTGTATATATCTGTGTATATATATTTAATGTGTGTATATATATTTGTATATATATGTGAAATTGTCAACTTATCCCATTGGCTTATAGTAAAAGAAAAAACTTTAAAATATCAATATTGCCATTTCTTTGGAGTCACAAAAGGTTTGCCTCTGTGGTACATAGCTATATGAGTTACCTGCAGTAAAACAGACATTAGATTCCTCTGCACCTTAACAAAGTATTATTTTTTATAAAGGTAAATGCAAAAGAATGGTAAGAATTTTCAGCATAATCCCTAACATAGATTGCAAAAAAGAGGGGAGGGATCTAAATGCCTCTCGTCTCTATGTAGACACTTTTTTACCACACGGCATTGCTATTCCGTTCATAAAGTGGTAAGATCAATTTCTCTGCCTGCTTGTGTTTGGATCCGTCTTGTAACACACCTCAATCAACAGAATGTGATGGGTGTTATGCACGAGAGTTGCAAGCCTGTGCTCAAAGACCTTGACACTTGCACTGTCACCTCCTTGGAAACTAAATAACACCAAGCAAAGAAGGCTTAGCTAGTCTTCTTGAGAGCTGGGAGGTAGAAGTTTTGCCAACAGCCAGACATGTGAGCAAGGCCACCCTAAATTATTTATTCTATCAAACATCCACATTACTGCATTCACATACGTGACCTCAACTGCGACCCAGGGAAAAATCACCTAGCTAATCCAAGCTGAAGTAGAATGATGTAATTATATAATAGGTAATTCTTTAATTGTATTAATTATTTATTATATAATTATTTATTTTATTAATTATTTATTATATAATTATATCATTCTACTTCAGCTGGGATTAGCTGGGTGATTTTTCCATGGGTATCAGTTGAGGTCTCAAATTATATATATATATTTTTTGTTTGTTTGTTTGTTTTCTGAGACACAGTCTTACTATGTCACCCTTGGTAGAGCGCTGTGGCATCACAGCTCACAGCAACCTCAAACTCTTGGGCTTAAGCGATTCTCTTGCCTCAGCCTCCCGAGTAGCTGGGACTACAGGTGCCCACCACAACGCCCGGCTATTTCTTGTTGCAGTTGTCATCGTTTTGCTTGCCCAGGTTGGGTTCAAACCGGCCAGCCTTGGTGTATGTGGCTGGCACCGTAACCACTGTGCTACGGGTACCAAGCCCTCAAGAGAATTAGGAGCAAACAGTGGCATATTTTACTAACTCTCAACATAGTTCTTCAGAAAATCAGAAGATGAATAATAAAAGCTTGATATATATATATAATCAGAAACTGCAATTGTTGGGCCCAAAGAAAGCTTCGTTACACCAAGATGAGTTAGCTTCTTCTGATTCCTTCCTTCTCAGCGTCTCTACCTCCTGGAGTATTTTTTTCAAGTTCATTCTTCAGAGTAATGATTGGATCAAGGTAGCTGTAAAAGAGCCTTGGCAATAGCCGTTAAATACCAACCTCAAATCCTCACCAGATCATTTGCCCTTCGTTTTCTCATAGAGCTGGCGACGTTACAGTTTTTAACAATTTTTTATTGCTGCCATAATTTCATTTATTTCCAGATCCTACCTCTCCTGATGACGCTTCATCAGAAACTCAGGATAAACCAGATGCAAAAAAGTCCAAAATTGTTGCATGAATACCTGACTTCATTAAACGACAGTCTACATCCTCCCCTTCATTTGCAAAAGGAACGAGATTTGGGCTAAAGAAGGCATTTTTGACTCCTTCCATCCTAAATAACCACTTTGCCAGAAAGGAGTAAAAAATTTTTCAGCTGGTGTGGAAAACTACATGGTACTTGTCTGTAAAATTGGTTAAAAATAAATTTCAAATTAGGGGAACGTGGGGGTGTGTTATGTTGGAATAAACTTATTTTATAGATGGTTACAGCTAAGTGATGTTGAATCATTCTTGATGAAGCAAATTTTTTAAAAAATCAAAAATTTTGCTTGTATCATTTTCCTATACATATATCAGTCAGTGACTTAGCGATCAGGCAGGTAGTTGGAAAAGTGGCCTTTATGCATATTAATAAAAGAGCTGTTTCTTAGAGATATGCAAATATATCATTATGTGACAAAATCACTGGCACAGCCTCACAGCAGGGGCCCTGGCTTCCTCAAACCACTTTCATATGGCGCGATTTGTTACCCAGCAATAGATAACTCATAAATCCACCAAAAATAAGTAACAATATTTTAGTGAAAAGGATGTTGAAGGGGAATATGGTAATCTTGGTTCAAGTCCTGGCTACACTAACAACTTGACCATATGAAATCAAATGAACCTCTTAACCTCTCTAGGCTACAATTTCTTCTTGTGCAAACAGAGAAAGTTTAAATGGACAATCTTTTAATCACCTCCACTACAAAGCGACAGCAATTGTAGATTCAAATTAATTGAAGCTTTGTTTTTAGAATATTACTCATAACTGTCGATACAGCCCAGATCCTGACTTGCTAAAGAAACACAACGCCCCTTATCCTTTTCAGAACAATGATTCTGCAAAACATCTAAGGGAAGTGGATAGTATGGGAGATATTTTCTTTTTACAAGCTGAATAAAAAGAATATGATCAGGGGGATAGTACTGGCTTGTTTGTACAACTCTGACACTAAAAATGAACTTACAGAGTCTTTTAAACTTTTCCCTGTTTTGGAGAAAAGTATTTCTACAAAACCCTTAGCTGTGACAATAAATATTAACTAGAAGAATCTGCAGAAATGCAGGCTGAAAAGGGCTGCCATAGGTTTTCAGAGTCCCCATTTCCTGAAGTTCTCACATCACTTTAAGTTAACAAGAACTAAAGATGACACGTGTCATCCAATACTAAATTCTGACACCGACGTTATTGAAATCACTTGTTTGGTAGTAGT
Organism: Perodicticus potto; assembly: GCA_963574655.1. Taxonomy (NCBI): domain Eukaryota; kingdom Metazoa; phylum Chordata; class Mammalia; order Primates; family Lorisidae; genus Perodicticus; species Perodicticus potto. Next base: position 9,683 of record CAUYRH010170963.1, on the reverse strand, counting down.
CCAAACATCAACCAAGGATTTTGAATGAAAACATTTCCAGAAGAAGCAAAATACAGTATTTGTAATTAGCCTCAGGAAGGGCTGTGGCATCAGGCAAAGAGCCTTTTATCTGGAGACCAACAGCCAGAGGGTTTGCAATCTACTTCCTCGCTGTGTGACCCTGGACAAACTATTAACCTCCCTGAGGTGCTGCTTGCTACTCTATAAAAAAGGGATGATGATACCGGACCTATATCATAATGATATTGTGAGGATCAAAGTGGAAGACTCAACTGAAAGGTTTCTACAAATACTCAACAGCTGATATCCTGAGAAAAAGACGAGTGAGGGTCCCAGACACTCTTCCACCAGTGCAAGGCCAGAAAGTTGGCTGCAAGGTTCGAGATGGAAGTAATTAACCCCAGGACTAGATTTTGCGTTTTCTTTTGTATGATCATTTACTTTTATCTGTTGATAATTTTTCCAATTTCCCTTTTTCAATCTTTTTTTCTTTCTTTCTTTCTTTTTTTTTTTAACCATGTGGTCTTCTCATTCATGTGCTCAGTCACTCAACGAAGTAACATTCCCCGAGGACCCAAGAAGTTGGGGACACAGAAGATGAAGACCTGGTCCCCGGCCCGCGAAGCTCAGTCTAGTGGAAGAGGCATAAAGCAACAAGTCTGCTCAAGGCCAGAAGAAACAGCAAGAAAGAAAACATCTCAGATTATAGATGAAGCCCGCACACTGTACTCCATGATTGAACTAATGTACACAGCTATGATTCAATAAAAAAAAAAAAAAAAGAATGAAACTACAGGCCAGGCGCCAAGCAGGCAGAAAGGAGGAACAGCTATCTTTTCCGAGGGGCACAGAAAGACACACTGTACGGTATCCCCAAGGCACAGGGGGCATTTGAGCTGTCTTGAAATTTTAGAATTTTTCCAGTTAGACCAGGGGCATCTGAGGTAATCATAAGGTGGATCACAGCATGTACAAGGAGATTCAATTAATAATGATACAAGTGATATCAGGAACTAGCATTTATCATGCGTTTACAATTGGTAAGGGAGCAGTGTAGGCTCTGTATGCTGAAGGGGTAAGAAGATATTTTCATACTATTTAGAGTATTTCATCTACCAAATATGCAATTCCTGATTTTTTAATTTACATAAACTTTTGGCATTTTAGTGCCTTTAATTGGCACCTCAGTGTCATGATACCCTCCCGTGAAAATTTATGGCAAAGCAATTCAATGAGAAGTTTTTAAAATGCAGCCATCGGTTCAGTGTTAAAGAAAGAATAACGAATAATAACTAATTATTATTTTTATTTTTAGGATAGAAAGAAAAAAGTTAGAAAGGAAAAATAAAATAAAGAATAACTAATAATTATTGATGATTAATTATTTGTTATAATAATTTAACAATAACACATTTTAGGACTTTCGTTGTGATATTTAACAATAATACATCTTAGGACTTTAGGCTTTCTGTTTATAAGGGGTTCAATCCTAAAAATAACCGCAAATAAAATGCTAGCTTTTGGAACCGTTAACAATTTAACTTGCTCTCTCTGACATCAATGAAAGGGTATTATTTATCACACTAAGTATATATTATAATCTTCTGTTGATAGTAAAAGATCAAAGATTACCTTGCATCAAACAGAATTACGATGCCATAACATTTTATCTTGTTACAGCTGGTATCAATCAGCAGGTGACAGTGAGCTGCACAGCAGATTTTTCAGTCAGTATCCCTACATCTGAAATATAGCAGCTAACTTCTCTGTGCCTTGGTAGTGAAAGTGAAAAATATAGTATAAACAAATAGTGGCTGATTGCTCATGTCACACATGTTGGTTTCTGAGCACTTAGCTGGTATTCTCACCTAGAGCCTCATTGAAGGAGAAAAAAGTGAGTGTCAATAAAGCAAAAAATGGGACATTGTATTAAGTGGAGAGTGGTAACAACCTCCATCACAAGACTGGGGCAAAACCCCTCCTAATGTAACTCTCTAGAGAAACATAGATTCTCACTCTTTGATCAGAGAGCTAAACAAGACTCCGCCTGAAGTCACAAATCTCCCGAGTAAATCCTCTTTTCCAGGAAGGGTCACGGCCTCTTCCCTACATCTATTTGGTGTTATGACACGGGCTCCCTCAATGGGTGAGCTGTCCCCAAAGTTTTCCCCCCTTCCTGGTGTGTAACATATGGAACTGTGCCCCCGTTCTCATTAACGCTGGTGGCTTTCCTTTATAGGTCAAGACAGACCAGGAATCTTCAGTTTCTGCAATGTTCAGTGTGCATCCAAATTTCTCAAAGACTTAAGATATAGAAAGGGAAACATTTTAGTTGGAAAATCATTAGTTCGTCTTCATATGCAAATTTCATGGTACGCTGATGCATGTTAACAACTCAGCACTATATTCATTTGTCATGCTTGCTTCTTAATATTTTTAAGTGGAATAACAGAATAAAAGAAGCTTTATTATAAATATCAAATTTTAACCTTTCTAAAGAATCACTGGCTATTCAAGCATTTAAGATTTAGAAATGGTTACATTATTTACATTAACAATAGTTGCCTAGCCTATGAACTATTAAATCATTTGTCTGAACATTTTATTTTCTTTTTTCTTCCTATGTGGAGAGGGTCATATATTACATTATAGACAACATAGCAAAACCTTCCCAAACATGCAAAATTATTGGATGGGAACATTCATTTTTATGCAAACTATATGCATATTCATATAAAACAGTTTGAAAAATGTATCAGATATAATTAGCATGTTTATGAATCTATTTGCTCTGCTATTAAGTAACAAATTTGTAGTAACCATGGCAACTGCAACATCACAGGCACAAGTTCTATTTTTGTAATGACATGAGTACTTTTCTTAAAGCAACATTCTTGCCTAAGCCCTACATTTTCAAAATATTAAGAGTTTTTTAAAAACATCATTTCATTTTTCATCATATAACACAACATTTTAGATTTTGAGTTTATTTAAAATTAAAAGCTGTTTCTTTTTTTGATGTGTGTTGTATCTGTGTCTGTGCATATGTTTGCCAAAAATAATATTTTAGTGTAAAGGGGGAAAAACATGGAATATTAAGGATAAGTTGACACACATGATTATAAGATTGCTAACTCTTTGAAATTCCATTTCACTCGAAACAATACCAAAACACTCATTTTCCAAATTTTCAAAGTGAAAATGAAAAAAAGCAGGGTTTCCCATTTAATATTTTATTTACATTTCTTCTTTAATCTTAATCACTGTACTTTATCAAAATCTAAGTAATAACATCTTTCTCCACGGTGAATTGGGAAGGCAATGTTTTCATTAATAGTTTGTTAAAAGTAATTAATTGAACTATTACTTGTTTTCTTATGTAAGTGCTACCACTTCCAGGGACATTATCTATAACCTTCCCAATTATAGATAATGATTATCTACAGTGTCATCCAGGGCATTATCACAAACTTTCACAAATCTGACTTTCCTCCCCTATAAAATGAAGATAATAATAACACCATTATTTCAGGTTTGTTGAGAAAATAAAATCCGAAAATATTAGTTTCATGAAAACTTTCCTATTCTTTTAAAATTACAAATCTACATTCAGGTGAGTTTTGTCACAAATACCAAATTTAACCCTGAGATAAAAAGATATAATATAGACTCTGTCTGATTTCTGTATTTTCTCATAAAGTGGCAGAGGTAAACTAGGTGTCTGGAAATCACGATGATGGGATTAAGAGAAGGGATTGTGTAGTGACAACTGTTTTCGTTAAAATAAAAAAAAAAAGTAGGGCCTGGATTTGAGCCCTACATCAGTTTCTTACTGAACCTCATTTTCCTAAACTACATCTGAGAACAATACTCCTCACTTGTCTGAATTTTTACATAAATAAATATAAAGAAGTAATTATGCTCTGCGACATATAACATTTGTTTAAAAAAAGTAAATCCTCATTCTTTAACTTAAAATTCTATAAACTTGGGCAAATAAAGAGAGGGCTAAGGAGAAACTAACCATGTTGGGTCAAATTTGGCCTTTCCAGTTACATGCTCTGAACTGAGAAAAGACTGGAAAGGAATTTCTTTGGAAATTCCACTTAGGAGAGTGGTTGAGCCTGGACGTCCTTGGCTTTGAGAATGGCTTCAGTCTGAGCTGACAAGGTGAGCAGCACGGCAGGTGGGAAGGCTTCGATCACTCTGAGACAGAGGAAAGGGCTCAGCATCAGACCAGAAGGTGAAGGGCACAATCAAACCCAGCAACACAGACAGCATGGACGGAAAATGAAAGGAGAGCCTAGGAAAGAAGGAGCCAGTCTGTGGTCTGTAATTGTCTTCATCACCTACACGTTCCATCCTTTCCTGATCACTCGGTTAGAATGTTGCAGTCCCATTCCAGGCACTCCCGCCCCCTCATACTCTGTACTATTTTCATCGTAGCACTTAATCTGGTTGGAACACGCTCCAGGCTATCCCTGGGCATTATAGTCAGTCTCTATTTCTACCTGCTGGAATGTAAACTCCAGAGGCTTGTGTCCTTGTGTCTCTGTCTTCCCTGCTATGGCCTCAGCACCTGCCAGACCCTTGGGAAATATTTGTTGGATGAATGAAGGTGTAGCCTGCTGCTTGGCCACTAGTAAGCACACAATGAAGATTATTTGTTGATAATAGCATGTTTTTTCATTTTTTTTCTCAGATCTAAAATTAAGGTCCTTCTGGAGCTGATGATAAAGGAAATAAGGAAGTTCTGCCTTGTTGCTTTGGGAAAAAGAACCTAATTTTGTTTAGATCCATCACTAAATAAAAAAGATTTAAATATTTTTCCAATCTTCCAAAAGGCTATAATCTATGGCAGATCGGCTACAAATTAGTCCATTAAATTATTTGGTCAACCAATTTAGTTGCTAAATCAAACAAATACTCAATTATCCAAATCAGATGATACTTTGCTGAGTCTCATTTTGACTATTTCTGTGAATTCCATACACATCTTTATTTCTTTAAGATCTGCTCTTTATTTATAAAAATAAATAATTTGAAAATTCTATCCATTCTGCAGTATAATAAACCCAAGTTGCTTACTCTAGAGTAGGTGCACATTTTAACTGATTCATTATCACTTAGAAATTGAGGAATAACATTAATGATGATGGTGTGATTAAGTCTAATTTATCTTCGCCAATGCAGTAGGCATAAATTCTCTCTAGTCAAAGTCAACATTTGTCAAGCTGACCTCACTTGTCTTATTTTGTGTGTGTATTTCAGAGGCATAGAAATAGGAGTCATTTGCTGAGCAATAATGTAGTTAGTGAAGTACTAAACAGGACGTATGATATTCCTAATGATAGAAGATGCAAGCTATAAAAACAACATGGAATGAACAATGTCTGCATCTTCTAAAGAAGTGGAAAAGCAAAGGTTCAGTCTCAGCAGCAACTCCTAGTAAGTTACTCCTATCGGATTGCAGGGTAAGTCAAATGAGAGGACCATAAACCAATTGGTTGTATTATAAAGGTCTCCTTATAGAGAAATTATAATAGGCATCATTTTCCTTATAGGAAATTATTTTCTTAATTTCTATTCCAGTTTCATATATCAAAGTGAATGGGGAAAACCTTTCTTATTTCAGTTGTCTCAACAGAGTGGTATGTTGGCTGGAAAACACATATGATGATAGTTGAAGAGGATTTTGTTTAAATTATATAGTCAACTGCTCGAAAGAAAATATTTCAAATACATGTCCCCAACATGTATTTCCTTCTAGAGAAAATATGTTGTCAATGTTAGATTGTAAAATAATAGCATACTTTGTAAACAATTAGCAGGTTCCAAAATAATATTAACCAGTGAAAATCCAATTGGAAAAAGCCTTACAGACAAATAGAAAAATAAGCTTTAATTCCTTCTCATGCTGTGGTGAGACTGTTCTACAAAGTTTCTACTCCAGTAAAAGAACTGTAGCTAGGCCCAGTTACACTCTTCTTTCCTTACCTCCCTTCTCCCTTGCTTTTAGATGTGGCTCCATGATTTTTCTGTCCAATAGAATGTGAACAAAAGATATTGTCTTTTGTTAGGCATAAGTTATGTTACTTGGAAGCTTAGCCAGTAAAGCTCCCCCAAACATCCTCCAGGTTCTTCCCTTCTTCCCATGAGTAGGAATAAAGATGGTTTATAATACCTACATGTGTTTAAGATGGTACAGTTGCTATCAACCTGGGCCTTCAAAATGATATTCATTCACCCAAAAACTTATCTACTGAATATGCTGCTAGATAATAATTTGGTCCTAATATTTTATAAAACTTAATTTATTAAATCAGAATGATTAAAATATTATTTCAACAAATTAGATCATGCTTTTAAAATATGTGATTTCATAACATTTAATGATGTGACAAGTGAATGTGATATCATTTTTTTTTCCCAGTTTTTTGGCCGGGGCTGGATTTGAACCCGACAACTCTGGCATATGGGGCTGGTGCCCCACTCCTTTGAGCCACAGGCACTGCCTGAATGTGATATCACTTAAATTAAAAAATGCAAGATATAAACCTTTCTAATCTACCTTTTTTTTTAAAGCTCAGAAACTTAAAATGGTCCGTCTTATATTCCCCTAGGTGGGTCTCCAGATGTGATTTGATTCCCCTGTAGTTTGGAATGGAGCCATGCAGGGTGAGAAGGAGAGAGGCGGGGTATAAGGCATCTACCCACACTGCTCATGTGGGAAGGTGAGCAGCAGTGAGCAGTCAGAGTAAGCAGTCACAAGGAAAACCTTCTGAATTTTGCAGTTTCTTGATATTGGCAGGCATAGCATTTTTCTTGGTTCTGTGATTTGGAGTCATTTATGAAATCAGAGACAAGAGGCTGAATTTTAGCCCTCTAAGAATTTTGTAATCTATCTATATTCTCCAGTACTTTTTTTGCTTAAATTACCTAAAAGGGTGTGTATTTGTGTGTACATTGTTATATCTGAATTCACTGACTAAATATTTCTGAAAAAAACTTCTGAGTTTAATCCATAAACCAGTGGCAATTATTATTTTTATCTTATACAGACGGTTTATTCTACCTAATGCTCTTGTTCCTGAAATTATTCTTTAACCATATTCTCTTCTTATGTCACTATTTTGGTAGTAAATAATCATTAAAATTGTAACTTCTTTGAAAGTGCTATTCTATTGAATATTTAAAGTCATAACATTAACTATACTCCAAAACATGTCACTAAACACATGTATGGTCCTTAAAAAAGCAATAATACAAATTGTAAACTCAGAAGATTGGGGCTAGCATTGACCCCAGTGAAGGCAAATCTGATGAACTTAATAAGTGTAAAGACTTTGTTTTGTATAAACAGAACAATCCAGGAACTTTCCAACTGTGCCTTTGTAAGAAAATTTATTATTATTAAATGCACATTTGTTTTGCCTAGATGTATGGCGTTAATCTGAATTGAAAATGTACTGGCTTTCCCAAAATAATTACAGGCAGACTTCTTAATTAACATGTACTTGATGTTAATAATATACTCCCAGTTGGTATTTTAAATGAGATATATTTGACCACATCTTCCTGTTGGAAATTGACAGGCAATCAATAAAATAAAATGATAATGGTGATGATGATGATAATTATTGGGAAAACCTCCATTTGAATAAAAACATAAAACCTATGTACTAACTCTATTCCCATACTTTCTATCCTGGGCATAAAAGGACTGATATATTAAAGGGAAAATGCTGTACCTCCTGACTATACAAAATAGAAAATGGTAGATAATTTAAATGTGAATTGCCTAATTTTGTTTCATTTTAACTTTCTCTTCTACATGTAGAATAAAATTTGAGAACAGCAAATAAAGGGTGATATCACCTGGATTACATTGGCTTTCTCATTTGCTTTCCATCTACTTCCATTGTACTCTTGCTAGAAAAAAATGACATAATGTCATGATGCTTATGACACATTTATTGTCATCAACTATCCAAATATTTTGAAAATCTTGTGACACACATATTTTGGAATATATCACTATCTTCCGTCCATACTCCACAGCTCTGCATTCATCAGAAGTACTTAGGAAAATAAAAGGGACACAGAGTACTTTAAAATGTTTGTGAAGTACACATCTGTCTGTGCTTCCCATTACTGCTTTTTTTCCACCCCCTCAAGTAGTACGTGACTGCCTTTCATACAAACGTCCCTGAATGTGTATACAAATAAGAGTATGCGTGCAAGAATAATTCATTTAATTATAATTATAATTCACTTAATTAACATATTCTGAATGCAGAATCTAGTAATTTTTTTTTGTTTATGGTGAAAATGCAAACCCTTTGCTGAATTTAATTGAATTGTGACTTTTTTTCCTAGAATAGTCTTTCTCTATTTTTATGATGAAGTAATCTAATGTTTATTAAAGACAAAAAAATCACATATAGCTCCCATCTGGTTCTAATCAGAGCAAATAAATTAATGTACTCATATTTCTAGACAATTTTTGATGCCAATATACACATTTTTAATAAAAATAGTGTTGTGCCATTCAAACTGTTCTGTTGCTTTCTTGGAGAATTTGAACATGTGTAATTTAGGGGAGAGAGATGAGTCAAGAAGATTTGTGACAAGTTTTTCTCTATGTATTTAGTATAATCTCTTCTTCATCTGCTCTTCAAGATAATTTCCAATCCAACCACAGACACACTCGAAAATAACAAACAAAAAAGAACAAATGGGTATCCTAGGTCCCTGCAGAATGATGCAGCTACTTACACCTTCATCTCTCCACAGTCCACCCGCGGCATCATGTAGATCAACAATGTATGTAAAGCCACTCATAACCCGAGCCTACAGAATAACTAAGAGAGAAGGAACAAATTTCAAATCAGGCGTAAGTGTGGAAATAATTACCCCAATCAAGCAGAGGAAGCCCTGAGCCCACATCAAGCAGAGACTCCACACAGGAAGGGAGAAGGAAGCATTGAGCAGTGTGGGATACAGTTAAAATCATTTGCCCTCATCCCCTGAAAAGAATGTCCAATCTTTAGGACGAGGAAATATATTACAGCTCTGAGATCTAGTTCAACAGAGTACCCTGACTGGTATCTGGGATATTAGAGCACCACTTACTGGAAAATTAACAGGAAAGAGATGAAGTGCCTCAAACCAGAAGTAGCTCACTTGGGAAATCATCACTTTGAGAAGGAAAAGGCCAACTTGCGGAGGGTGATTTGGAGGCTTGGGGGTAAAGGAAAACAGGAAGTCAGAGACGGAAGTTCAGGGGCCTGCACAAACAAAAGAAAGTCACAAAATGAAGACACAATTCTGTACTATTTTCCACACCCAAGAGAAAGTTAAATGTGATTATTTCAAGAAGATCAAAGTCACCATATCATATAAAGAAATACTCTGCTCCCTTCTCTCCATATCCATGCCAGCATCTGCAGATTCAGGATTTTGTGATGGGGGCTACTTTCAATGGAGTTTATTTTATACGGAGCCAGAAAAAAATCCAAATAGCCATTACAATTTTTTTTTTTTTTTGAGACAGAGCCTCAAGCTGTCACACTGGATAGAGTGCTGTGGCATCACAGCTCACAGCAACCTCCAATTCCTGGGCTCAAGCGAGTCTCCTGCCTCTGCCTCCCAAGTAGCTGGGACTACAGGCACCCGCCACA
>CAUYRH010170960.1:0-10235 GCA_963574655.1 Perodicticus potto | reverse complement strand
GTCCTCTCTCTGTTGCCCAGGCTGGAGTACCGTAGCATCATCATAGCTCACTCCTGGGCTCAAGCGATCCTTCTGCCTCAACCTGAGTAGCTGGGACTCCACCCTGCTGATTTTTCTATTTTTTGTAGAGATGGGGGGGGGGGTCTCACTTTTGCTCAGGCTGGTCTTGAACTCCTGGCCTCAAGTGATCCTCTGGCCTTGGCCTCCCACAGTGCTAGGATTAAAGGCTTGAGCTACAGCACAAGGCCCCAAACACGTACATTTTAACAAAAGTCTCCCAAGAGTCTCTCCCTAAGAGAGTGACTCTAAAATGGGAATTTCAGTAACCCGTTTCAAGGTAGGGTGGGTTTCTCAAAGTGGAAGGTAGGATGGTACGGGCCAGGCTGGTCAGCACTTTCAACCAGAACGGAAGCCCAGCTTCTCCCCCATATCTCAGTCCCACGCCCCACCCCCACCATGAGCCTGACATTGGATTTCCGCACACTGCACTATCTGATCCCTCCCTCATCCCTACAGTCAAGGCTCTTTGGAAGCAGGGGCGCCCTTTAGAGCCACTCCATTCACCCCTCATTTTATTGACAGAAGAGCGAAGTCCCGGAGACTGCCTAGGATAACCCCAAGGGTTGGGAAAGGATTCACAAACTCCTACCCCAAGTCTCTTGACTGCAGGGCTTTTGTCACTATCCAAGGGACGGGTTCGTACCCATGCCAATGCCAAGAGCTATTCAGCTTCTTGGCTAGTGTCTAAAAGAAATGTTTTCTTTTCATTCGTATCAGCTGTGAGCTGGATATCACGCTCAACATCAGAGACACGAGAGAGTGCCCTGTGTGAGAGGCACGGACACAGCGCAGGGTTAGCGGGGCGGGTAGTAGCCAAAGTTTCTGAGTGTTTCTGTGTGCTGGCTACTGTTCCACGGGCTTTACACTGACGAATTATTTTAACAACAGAGGTCAACTCACAGTGCTGTGGGAGCTCTGAGTGGGGAAATTGAGCCTCAAATCCTGCGCTCCGGTCCTGGGCTAAGGAGGTCTCTGCTTCAGCTCTCCAGGGGGCCCTGGGCCCCAGGGACATCACCTGAGCCCTGGATCTGACGAGCCTCTCTCATGTATGTAATACTAGGCCTCCAGGCCCTCCGGCCTGTCTGCAGCCCCCAGCCCAGTCTGTCAGAGGAAAAGTCCAGGCTGGCTGAGGAAACAGGGCTGTGTCTCTGGCGCTGGAGAAGAGGGGTGTGGGGGCGACAGCCCACAAGGGAATTGAGTTGGGTTCTGTGTTTGGAAGACAGCACAGCTCTGGAGGATTTATTCCCAGCTACTTTTGGAGTTCCCAGACCAGAGAGAGGTCATCTCATTCTCCCTGAGAAGGAAAATCCCCCAAGCAGGGTGGCAGGGGAGGAATTTCTGAGGGCAGGGAGTCTCTAGAACCTAAAAGGGACGGGTGAGGGAGGCCAGGGCCGCAGAGTCATCGCCCAACCCTCCCCTCCCTGGGAAGAGCCCTGGGAGTCCTTCCTGCCTCCAGTGAGCTGGAGGCCACGGGCTCCATCTGCTGAGGGCTCGCAGAGACACACGCCAAGCAGCACTGCTGACCTCTGCTTTTACTTTGCTGAACATCCTAAAATCTGCCTCGAGGGCAGAAGGTGTTTGTGCCCCAGGCACATACTTACCTGTGAGGTCTGGAGCCTGGGAGTCTGAGACAGGAAAGAGTGGAGGGGGAAGCCAGCTAAGGATTTTTAAAATCACCTTTTGGTGTTATTTACTGACTCATCACGTGGGCTTTATTAGAGAGCCACATCACATTAAGCACAATTTACAGATGAGAAGTTAAGGATTTGCTTGTAAGGGCAGAAGCAGGTCTGGACTCAGAGACTGTGCAGTCTCCTTGCCACTGTGCTTCCGCCTCGCAGGGACACAGGTGTGTGCCCATCCCACACCCCACGCCCCACATGCCCACTACCCAGGGCTGTGCCATGGCGGAAATGATGCTGAAGTAAACGTCAAGATTGCTGAGCTCTCGTCCGGGCTCCACCGGAAACTGGTTGGAGGCTCTGCGTCCCTCCATTCTACCAAGCACCTGCTACGTGCCGCTGCACGAGGCTAAGTGGCAGGAGTGCAGGATTTATACGGTGAAAGGCCTGCTCTGGAGGAGTTTCCATGCCAGCCAGGGAGAACAACTTACAGATCGTTTCAGCACAATGCCCACATGCCCAAGCAGTTCTACAGCATAAGCAAGAGGATGCATGCAATGTTTAGAAAATCGAAGGATTACTCTGATTTCCCTGCGGTTGGGCTGGCTATCTTAAAAGCAGGAGAACCGAGAGCAGGGTGGGACACTCTTTCAGAGTGTCTCAGGATAATCCTTTCCTTCTCAGCTGTGCCTCTGTACACCAAGGCCAGGGTTGCCTCTAGCTTTCATCTGCGGTGGCGACAGTGATATCTTTTGTTCCTTCCTTCCCTTCCTTCTTTTGTTTTTTTTGTCCCTCCACTCTATGAATCCTGGGGAACACACAAATCTGGGGGTTTGGGGGTAGGATGCAACCTACGAAGACTCTAGGAAGGATTTTTCCTCCATCTTCCCTATCTTTGAGCATCTGCAATGTAAAAGAATTCCCATCATCTCTTTCACCTTTTTCTGGACTCCTTCCACTGTGCTAGTAAAATTATTTATTCATCTCTATTAAACAGGCTTTTCTGTTGGTGGGATTGCCAACTAATACAACCTCTTTGGAAGAAAGTATGGAGAATCTTCAAGGAACTCAAATTAGACCTCCCATTTGATCCTGTAATCTCACTACTAGGCATTTATCCAGAAGAAAAAAAAATATTTTATCATAAGGATATTTGCACTAGATTGTTTATTGCCAATTAATTTACAATTGCCAAAATATGGAAACAGAGCAGCACCCGTAGCTCAGTAGGTAGAGTGCCCGGCACATACACCAAGGCTGGTGGGTTCAAACCCGGCCTGGGCCAGCTAACACAACAATGACAACTGCAACAAAAAATAGCCGGGCATTGTGGCGGGCACCTGTAGTCCCAGCTACTTGGGAGGCTGAAGCAATAGAACTGCGTAAGCCTGAGAGTTTGAGGTTGCTGTGAGCTGTAATGCCACAGCACTCCACCCAGGGTGACAGCTTAAGACTCTGTCTCAAAAAAAACAAAAACAGAATGGAGAACCAAGAATCCATTGTACTCAATACTAATATGAAGGAAGTAGATTATCTAATACACTCCCACATAAGAGAAAAACTCAAATCAATTCAAGATGGGGGCTGGGAGGATGAGGGAGGGGGATGGGGAGGAGAGAGGAGGATCCGTGTGCTCCCACTTAACGGGCACAATGTTAGGGTGCACGGCACACCTTTTGGGGGCGGGACACAAATACAAGAGGGTCTCTACCCAACAAATGCAAACATTGTAACCTAATTCTTTATACCCTCAAATTAACCTGAAACAAAATTAAAAATATTTTAATAATAAAAATTAAAATAAAGAGTCTCTCCCCTTCTCCGTCCATCAGTGGGAATTCTGAGATAGCCACCATCTTCCAGGCTGAACTGGGGGAAAGGGAAAGGAGAGAATTGAGTGGAACCAGAGACCAGGTGAATTGATTTCCTCTGAAAGTATCTCTCTTGAGTTACTAGGGAGGAGAAATAAATAGACCCTGAGAATAAGATGAAAGGAGAAGAAAAATGAGAACCTTCTGGGCTTAGAGTTTTTAGGAGTGTGGAGAGAGCTGACAGTATTTCGGAGGAAGTGTGTCTGAAGTGTAAGGAGCAAGAAAAGGGTTTTGAAGGGCTGCTCTAGTTTGAACAAATACATTTTTGGTGGTCTTTGAGAGACTTTAGCAGAGATTAGAATTTTTTGTGTGAATTACTGTTGGGCTACCTGACTATTTTTCCTTTGAGCACATTATCATGTCAGGACTGGGTCACGAGGCAGCGGTGTTTTGTGTGGGTTGCACCAACATTTCCCCAAGCATCTCTTCTAAACTTTTCAATCGACAGATGAGGAAGCCAGGAGCCAGACAGGTTCTTACTTTCCTGACCAAAGAAAGAAACTACCTCTGTTCTGCTGCTGCTGAAAGGGAAGGAGGGCAGGTTGGTGAACAGAAGAGAGAAAGGAGAGGAGAGAAGAAAGAGAAGAGATCTCTTTTTATTTCTTTCATGGGCACATGTCACATCTCAACCACCCTCCTGCTGGCGAGCAGTTTCCATCCTCTCTCTGCCTTTCTAAGCTACATGGCTTAGGGCAAATCACCTCGCATGTGAACCTCAGGATCCTCCTCTACAAAACTGGATGAACAAGAACAACACTGCGAGATTTGGATTTTCCAAAGAGATCATAGAAGTGTAATTCGACTTGTGTGTGCGGAAACAAAAATGCCCGTTCCTTCATCTCACTGAAGATAATCCTTTAATTTCAACCTAATTCCATAACCCTCTTTTCTCATATGTGAAAAGATGAATTCTTTCATCCCATTTTCCTTTATTGTACACATGGAGACCAAATCATATGTATAATAGAGGCCTAAGAGAAAGAGAAAGGCGAGACAAGAAGACCCTCGGAGGTTGGGCCAGGCGGGGGCGTTAGTGAGGGACAGACACTGAGAACGGTAGTCCCAGGGCAGCCTTTGTGTGTACGGTACATATAGAAATAGAGATAAGATTTTAATTAATGCTCTCGGCCAATGCATCTGAATGCCCTTAATATCCTTCATAGTAAAGATGAAATTCCTTTTAAATTATAAGATCAAACTGACTTTTCCGAATATGACTCTTTGCTCTGAGACTGAACTGTGGGGGATTCTGGTTTTATAAGGTTACAGATATGAGGGGTAGTATCATTTGACTAGGCCCCTAAGGGGAGAGCATGTTTGGGAGTACCGTGCCGACTCTCCTTAGACCTGGGTGTGATAGGCCTTCACTAGCCCACACTGCACCTGCGGTGTTGAGGCTTAATGAAAAATTGAAACCACTTAGGGCTGACTGCCTCCTTCTCATCAAGACACGTCCTCCTCACCTGCTCCATCCAGCTGGGCCAATCTCTCCCCCTCCTCCAAAGCTGGGCCTGTCCCAACTGCTGCCTCCAGCTGGGAGCTCCCAGACCAAGCAGTGTCCACAGACTGGGCAGCGGTGCTGTCAGGGGACTTGTGATCTAACACCTGAGGCCCAGGGGCTTCTGGAGGAACCACTTGGAGCCTAAGCTTTTCTCCTTTCTCAAGTCACAGGGTGAAACTTTCAAGACCACACAGCAAAGTCTGAGTCCTAACCGAACACTTGACACTATTTGAGGTTCGTTGCCATGATTTAAAATACCCTCTGTCTGCTGACATCTCCCAAATTTATATCGCCCTGCAGACCTGTCTTCTGAGCCCTAATCTCAGAAATCCAATCACCTGCTTGAAGTCTCTCCCTCAGGTGTCTTTCACAAACATCTCAATTTTAGAAAACCAGGTTCTTGGTATTCCTGAATCTGCACAGGAATCACCACAACAGTGACACCACCCAGCACTCAGCTGCCCAAGCCAGAAACAGGGAGTTAGCCTTACTCCCTCCCCTTCCCCCCGTACCTGATCCATCCCCAGCTTATAAAGCCACCACATCCTTTCATCTCTGTTACCACCACCATACTCCCAGTGACCATCTGGTATAGATGACCAAAAGGTAGAGCTTAGAGAGCAGGATTGGAAAGTAAGAACATTGGTTTATTTATTTTTATTTTTTATTTTTTTGCAATTTTTGGCCGGGGCTGGGTTTGAACCCGACACCTCTGCTATATGGGGCCAGCGCCCCACTTCTTTGAGCCATAGGTGCTGCCCAGAACATTGGTTTAGGGACAGGGCTCACTGCGTTGCCCAGGCTGGAGTACAGTAGCTATTGGCAAATGAGATCTCCCAACTGATCAACAACAGAGTTTTGATGTGCTCTGTTTCTAACCTGGACCAATTCGCCCTTTCCTGCATCCTCGTAGTCCCCTACTTCAGGAGGTTACCATATTGTTACCAAACTTAGTGCAGATACCTGATCAGCATAGCACAATACAGCCCGGGATTCATGGGTTCAAGTGACCCTCCTGCCTCAGCCTTCCAAACAGCTGGGGCTACAGGCAGCGCCATCACACCCGACTGCGGGCACATTTAAATGTGTGGAGCCTTGCTGTGGGCCCCACCCCTCCTCACTATTGGAGGGAATTAACATTTAAAAATATGGGAATTGGCTCAGTGCCTGTGGCTCAAGGGGCTAAGGCGCCAGCCACGTACACCTGAGCTGGTGGGTTCGAATCCAGCCGGGGCCGCCAAACAACAATGACGGCTGCAACCAAAAAATGGCCAGGCGTTGTGGCGGGCGCCTGTAGTCCCAGCTACTTTGGAGGCGGAGGCAGGAGACTCCCTTGAGCCCAGGAATTGGAGGTTGCTGTGAGCTGTGATGCAACAGCACTCTATCCAGGGTGACAGCTTGAGGCTCTGTCTCAAAAAATAAAATAAAATAAAATAAAATAAAAATATGTGAATCTGGGAATGGAAAGAACTTAGCCTACCTACCCCTGCAACTGGGGGGAAGTGGGGAGGCGAGATCCCTCAGCTCATCTCTCCTGAATAAATACTTTATACTGCCCAAGACAAGAGAACAAATGTCAAGTTCATTAATGCAGCAGATGCCAGCAGAAGATCAACATAGGTCAGATGTCTCCCCTTCAGCCTCAGGAAGACACATAGGCCCCTTAGAATTTTGAGCATTTCCAGGGAGAAGGAAGAGAAGGGGAAGAACTCAAACTGCTGGAGGGTACCCAACAGAGTATAGGAACTGGCTATCTGCATTGACCAGGGGGAATTGGACTCCCATGAGCCAAACTGAGTTTATTATAGGAAAATAAACCAAATGAAATGTTTGTACACTGGACTGTCGGAAGTAGAAAATTTCACACTTGTGGCTCAGCGTTTGTAGCTCAGTGGCTAAAGCGCCAGCCACATACACCAGGGCTGGAGGGTTCTAATCCAGCCCGGGCCTGCTAAACAACAATGACAACTGCAACAACAACAACAACAACAACAACAAAATAGACGGGCGTTGTGGCAGGTGCCTGTAGTCCCAGCTATTTGGGAGGCTGAGGCAAGAGAATCACTTAAGCCCAAGAGTTGGAGGTTGCTGTAAGCTGTGATGCCACTGCACTCTACCTGGGGGAACATAGTAAGACTCTGCTCAAAAAAAAGAAACAAGGAAAGAAAATAAAATTTCACACTTGTGACACATAAAGCCAATCATACTCCATGTATTTCTTTTACTTGAAATAAATTCCAAACCATTATTTTGACCCGGAGGACCCTGCCTGGTCTGGCTTCTACTTTCTTCACTATTCTTAATTCAAGCCTCTCTTTCCGAACCTCTAAATGCCAGCTGCTCTGGCTTTCTTTGGGGTCCCCCAATACCCTGAGCCTTTCCTGCCTTTAGACCTGCTCCCGTCTCCCTCTGTTTTGGTCCTTCAGGAGGCTGCCGCCTTCTCAGGGAGGTCTTCTTAGTCCTCGAGGCTTCCCCAGGCCATCCTCCATGCAGCACCTTGCACCTCCCATTGCACTTCTTTCTTTCTCTTTTGCTCACGCCCTGTCCCCTGCACCAGACATAAACACCCTGAGGACGGGGGCTTAGATTTTCCTTCCATCACCAGGGCAGTCCCAGCTCCAGGTGCTGTGTGGAGTAGGTGCTTGATAAAGATTTGCTGAGTGAATGGCTCTCTGGACCCCCAGTACCCATCCAACAGAATGCCTAACCCAGAGCAAACATCACCATGGCCCAGCCAAGCAGTCCCAGATGTCACACTGTGTCATGTCCCCAGGTATTGAGTACATGACTATGGGGGTCTGGTTCAAGGTTCCACATTTTGCCACAATACGACCTGATCTACTTGGGGGGTCACCTAATCTGGTCTAGGTTCTTGACTCTCTAAGGAAGAAACCCAGTGAGATTATTTGATTTACTAGTTACCTAGGGGTAACTGGACCTAGAATCTGGACCCAGAATCTCAGCTTCCCAATTTATAGTCGGTTCTCTTCCCCAGCCCCTCATCTGGCTGCTTCATTCTTAATGGAATTTCTTTCTTTGTTTTTTTTTGTAGAGACAGGGTCTCACTTTGTCACCCTTGGTAGAGTGTGTCACAGCTCACAGCAATCTCCAGCTCTTGGGCTTAGGCGATTCTCTTGCCTCAGCCTCCCGTGTAGCTTGGACTACAGGCGCCCGGCACAATGCCCGGCTATTTTTTTGTTGCAGTTTGGCCAGGGGCTGGGTTCAAACCCGCCACCCTCGGTATATGGGGCCAGCACCCTACCCTCTGAGTCACAGGTGCTGCCCCTCAATTCAATTTCTTCCTCAGCATAGGAAAGGGATTTTATTCCCTCTCCTTCCATTGAATGCAAACATGGCCAATTTGTAAGTGAACTAAAATCCATAAATACTCTGGAGAGATACATACATTTATCTGCATCAAAAAATGGAAAAATGAAAAATGTCATGTTCTTTAAGATATCCTGGGCCCTCTTTATGGTTTCTTTAAGCAACTTGAATGTTGTGCCGGCTTGACTGAGGAAAACATTCCAGAAACCTCTAGAGAAAAAAGCTCAAGATGCCCCAGGTTTTACACCTAGGCTGGCCTGACTTTAAATAATACTCTCTTTCACCTCATGCTATTTCCTTAGTAGAGCATTTCACACATAGCTAAACAGATAAATCTGTTGTTCCTGTTTTGTTTTTTAAATGTAATTCCATTTGGATATTAAAAGAGCCTTACCTTTTGCCATAATGGTCAACCCTAAGAGGAAGGGGGGCTAATTTACTCACTATTTGCCCAGCACATAGTACATTCATTACACATAGTCGGTGCTCAAAGAAGAAGGAAATAAATAATTTTCTTATTAAAGAAAGAAAGAAATAATTTCCTGTTAGCTCGTGGGTTCAAGCCCAGCCGGGGCCTGCTAAACAACGACAACTACAATAAAAAAATCACTGGGCATTGTGGCAGGTGCTTGTGGCCCCAGGTACTAGGAGGCTGAGGCAAGAGAATTGCTTAAGCCCAAGAGTTGGAGGTTGCTGTGAGCTGTGACGCCACAGCACTCTACCGAGGGCAATATAGTGAGACTCTGCCTCAAAAAAAACAGTACCTTGGGCAGCACCTGTGGCTCAGTGGATAGGGCATTCTCTTGCCTCAGCCTCCCAAGTAGCTGGGACTACAGGTGCCCACCACAACACCAGGCTATTTTTGGTTTCAGTCTGGTGGGGGCTGGGTTTAAACCCACCACCCTCAGTATATGGGGCCAGCACCCTATCCACTGAGCCACAGGTGCTGCCCAAGGTTCTGTTTTTTTTGAGACAAAGTCTCACTCTGTCACCCTTGGTAGGGTGCCGTGGCGTCACAGCTCACATCAACCTCAAACTCTTGGGCTCAAGCTGTTCTCTTGCCTCAGCCTCCTGAGCAGCTGGGACTATAGGCACTTGCCCTAATGCCCGGCTATTTTTAGAGGCAGGAGTCTTGTTCTGGTTCAGGCTGGTCTTGAACCTGTGAGCTCAGGGAATCCACCCAATTCAGCCTCCCAAATGCTGGGATTACGGTGACCTTACTCACTTTTTAAGAAAAGCCCCCTGAGCTGTGAGGAGAAGGGGTTGAGAAGCAGGGGAACGAGGTTGTGATAGACAAGGTGAGACTTCTTATGGAGCTGGAAAGAAGAGGGTGGAATTCGGATAAACATTAGATAAAGAATTGCCAGGTGAGAATGGTGCCTGTGGCTCAAGGAATAGGGTGCTGGGCCTATATACCGGAGGTGGCGGGTTCAAACCAGGCCTTGGCCAAAAACTGCAAAAAAAAAGAGAATCATCAGATGAGTTGAAGCTTTTTGGCTGTGAGGAAGGGGAAAAGATAGCCAGGTGGGTGGAAGAAGACTGGGAAAGAATCAAGAGAAACAGATGAATAAGATTAGTTTCCATTGATGGCCATTAGGGTTGATTTTTAAAAAAATAATAAGTAAACCAAAAGAATTAGTTGGTGCCTGTGGCTCAAGCGGCTAAGGCGCCAGCCACATACACCCGAGCTGGCAGGTTTGAATCCAGCCAGGCGGCTCGGTGCCTGTGGCTCAACGGGCTAAGGCGCCAGCCACGTACACCTGAGCTGGCGGGTTCGAATCCAGCCCGGGCCTGCCAAACAACAATGATGGCTGCAACCAAAAAATGGCCGGGCGTTGTGGCGGGCGCCTGTAG
>CAUYRH010170956.1:0-21482 GCA_963574655.1 Perodicticus potto | reverse complement strand
GCCTCCCAAGTAGCTGGGACTACAGGCGCCCGCCACAACACCCGGCTATTTTTTGGTTGCAGCCGTCATTGTTGTTTGGCAGGCCCGGGCTGGATTCGAACCCGCCAGCTCAGGTGTATGTGGCTGGCGCCTTAGCCCATTGAACCACAGACGCCAAGCCTCCTCCATGTCTTTTAGTGGCATGAATTCCATTTTGTGGATGTGCCACAGTTTATCCCTTAACCTGTTGAAGGACATCTTAGTTGTTCCCAAGTTTTGGAAATTATAAATGAGGCTATGAACAGGTTTCTGTGTGGACTTAAGTTTTCGACTTATCTGGATAAATACCAAGGGTCACATTGCTAAATTATATACTAAGAATTTGATTAATTTTATAAGAAACTGCCCAAATGTCTTCCAGGTGTCTGTGCCATTTTTGCATTCCCATGATGAGTGAATGAGAGTTCTTGTTGCTACACCTTCTCACTAGCATTTGGTGTTATCAGTGTCTGGATTTTAGCCATTTTAATTGGTGTGTAATGGTAATTTGTTTTGATTTACAATTCCCTGGTGACACATGATATTAAGCATCTTTTCATATGCTTCTTTGCTCTATCTTTGGATATTTTTCCCATTTTTTTGTCACGTTTTCTTATTTTGAGTTTTCAGTTATTTACCTTTTTTAAATGCAAATCTTTCATTAGGCATGTGTTTATGAAGATTTTCTTCCAGTTTATTAACGTCTTTTCAGTTTCCTAACTATGTGTTTTATATCACTCAATCACATAACTTTTAAGTCTTTCCATATCAGAGAACAGTTTCCTCATTCTTTTTTCCCCTAATTTTTTTTTTTTGAGAAAGAGTCTCAAGCTGTTGCCCTAGGTAGAGTGCTGTGGCGTCATAGCTCATAGCAACCTCCAACTCGGGCTCAAGCAATTCTCTTGCCTCATAGAGATGGGGTCTCACTTTTGCTCAGGTTAGTCTTGAACTCATGAGCTCAGTCTCCCAAAGTGCTAGGATTACACTCATTAGCCACCGTGCCCGGCCTTTCCTAATTTTTTTATGTAATATAACAAACACCTATACAGAGCGGTGTATAAAACATAATATCTTATATATAACAGCATGTGTAACAAATATGTATACATTAGAGTAATAAAAGAGGGTCCCCGTGTATGCATCCAGGTTAAAACATAGAACATTGTATTTTTTTTGAGACAGAGCCTCAAGCTGTTACCCTGGATAGAGTGCTGTGGCATCCCAGCTCACAGCAATCTCCAATTCCTGGGCTCAAGCGAGTCTCTTGCCTCCGCCTCCCAAGTAGCTGGGACTACAGGCACCCGCCACAACGCCCAGCCATTTTTTGGTTGCAGCCGTCATTGTTCATTGGTGGGCCTGGGCTGGATTCGAACCCACCAGCTCAGGTGTACGTGGCTGGCGCCTTAGCTGCTTGAGCCACAGGCGCCGAGCCAAACATTTTGTTCTTTATGACACATTGTCTAATCAAATCCTCCAGCTAAGTAGCCACCATCTTAGCATTTTTGTTAATCATCCCTTGATTTCCTTAGAGACTTCACTTATTTATGTACTTCTAATCAATATAAAATTCAGTTTTGAAGAGCTATACCTGAAATTAATACTACCTTGGCTTGCATAATCTTTTGTCTGATGGGTGGAGTTGTTTTCTTTTAGTCTTGTACCCATGTTCCCTTTGTCAAGACTTAGGTTATCTTTTTGTTTTTTCTTCAAATTGCTTTACCTAGTATGAGCCAAGGAGAGATGAGACCACTCATACATTGCTGGTGGTAGTATAAAATTTTACAGCCTTACTAGAAGCGATGTGGCAATACATACCAAGCAAATCTAATAGTACAAATCTAACTGTGTCTAGATGTTTTGCTACTATTGAGGAAAAGCTCCCAAAAGAAAATGAACCAAATAGAATCTCTGGATCATAGTCTGTCTTTCGCTTTTCCAAGAGTTTACATAAGTGCCATTTGGGGAAGTCACTGGCAAGGTCATGTTCTACACAGTTGGGCCATCCGGCAGGATCAAAACATGGATTAGGTATTGCATGTCTGGAGAGAATTAAAGAGAGTGAGATACTGTAGATTTTCTGCTTCTTGGCTCACTGGTCACCTCCCAGGTTTCAGGAGTAGATTAAAGCAGAACACTTCTGTGAGGTAAAATGAGTATTTTCATCTGATCCAAGATAGCCTGGTATGGGGAAAAGAGATAGATGTCATCACCACACATTCAAGACAAGCCAAACCAAGTACAGATAAGAATCTGGACTGGACTTATCAGGCATTCTACACTCAGGTTAACAAAAAGGTGACAGAGTGGCATCAGGTAACTTGTTAATGACAGCCCTCAAATGCTTGCTTTTAAATCACTGTTTTGATATATGCTGCAAGCAATTTGGTATCAATAGAGAATCACTGCCACTCAGTAATCTCCTTCAAAGTCTAACTTTGCCTAGGGAGTTCCTTTAGCTCTGTCTTGTATTGATCTTTTGTTTGCCCTTTCTTCTTTTTTTCCTTAATTTTTATTTTTTTATTGTTGTTGAGGAGTCATTGAGAGTACATTGAGCCAGGTTATACTGCTTGCCTTTGCTGGATGAAGTTTTTGTTTGCCCTTTTCCATGTAATTTTCTTTTTTGAATTGCTTTTTGTTTTGTTGGAGTACATTCTTCAGTAGCTTATTGAGTTTGTTTGTTTGTTTTTAGAGACAGAGTCTCACTTTGTCGCCCTTGGTAGAGTGCCATGCCTTCATGGCTCACAGCAACCTCCAGCTGGGCTTAGGCGATTCTCTTGTCTCAGCCTCCCAAGTAACTGGGATCACAACGCCCGGCTATTTTTTTGTTGCAGTTCGGCCAGGGCCGGGTTTGAACCCGCCACCCTTGGTATATAGGGCCGGCGCCCTACTCACTGAGCCACAGGCACCGCCCCAGTAGCTTATTGAGAAAAGAGGTTTGAGAGAGAACATTTTTCATACTTTGCATTTCTGAAAATGTCTTTATTCTGTTCTGATATTTGGTTGATAGCTAGATATGCCTGTGGAGTTCTCCATTCCTTTGTGTAGTTCCTCTTTAATTTGAAGCCTTGTTATTCATTGCATAGTTATTGTGTGCACATTTGATTACTCTGTCTTCCTGAGGGATTTACCTCTTATTTTGAAATAACCATCTCTGATGCTAGTCTTATTTGATACAAATAAATCCATATGGGGCGGCGCCTGTGGCTCATCGAGTAGGGCGCCAGCCCCTGACCCCATATACTGAAGGTGGCAGGTTCAAACCTGGCCTCGGCTGAACTGCAAAACAGAAAAATAGCCGGGCTTGTGGCGGGCGCCTGTAGTTCCCAGCTACTTGGGAGGCTGAGGCAGAGAATTGCTTAAGCCCAGGAGTTGGAGGTATTGTCCTATCTGTCCTCATTGTGCTTCTTATCTTTTTTTTTTAAGTGGTTCCTCTAGGGCAACGGTTCTCAACATGTGGGTCACGACCCCTTTGTAACAATGAAAATACATCTCAGCATTAGGGAGGTTGAGAACTACTGCTTTAGAGATTGCAGTTTATATGCTTTTCTGACCACTTGTGTATTTTTTTCTGAGACAGAGTCTCACTCTGTCCCCCTGGGTAAAGTGCCATGGTGTCACAGCTCACAGCAACCTCAAACTCTTGAGCTTGCACAATCCCCTTGCCTCAGCCTCCTGAGTACTTGGGACTATAGGCTGCACTACCACGCCCAGCTGGTTTTTCTGTTTTTAGTAGAGACAGGGTCTTGCTCTTGCTCAGGCTGGTCTTGAACTCCTGATCTCAAGCAGTCCACCTGCCTCGGTCTCTACAGTGCTGGGATTACAGGTGTGAGCCACTGTTCCCAGCACCTTTATATTCTTTTACATATCACTTTATAGTTCATCTAAAGTATTGTATACTAACTCAGTGGTTTATCTCTACACCTGCTTTAATTGACTATCTCGTTTTTGTCTTCTCATTTTCTTTGCTTTTTCATGCCTAGTAATTTAGGTTTGTATCGTAGACGTGTTGTATGATAACATACCTCCCTCTAAAATGTTTTGTCATACAGTTAAATTTTTGGCAGATCATTCTGATCCTGTTCAGGGTTGTTTTTGAGGTTTGTGAGGGTAGGCCAGGTGTGGTGACTAACACTTGTAATCCTAGTACTCTGGGAGGCCCAGGCTGGTGGATTGCCTGAGCAAGAGTGAAACCCCATCTTTTAAAAATAGCTGGGGGGTTGGATGTGGTGGCTCACGCCTGTAATCCCAGCATTCTTGGAGGCCAAGGCGGGTGGATTGTTTGAGCTCACAGGTTCCAAGACCAGGCTGAGCAAGAGCAAGACCCTGTCTCTAAAAAAATAGCCAGGTGTTGTGGTGGGTGCCTGTAGTCCCAGCTACTTGGGAGGCTGAGGTTCTTGCCTCAAAAACCCAAGAGTTTGAGGTTGCTGTGAACTATGACAGCATGGCACTCTACCAGGGGCAAGAAAGTGAGACTATCTGCAAAAAAAGTTTTTGAAGGTGGGTCTATTCCAGTTAGATAATAGTCCTTTCTCCTACAGTATGGTTCTTACCCCTAGGGCATGGCTTTTCTGGCATCTCAACTGTTCTAGTATCTCTGCTCCTGCCAGATTCAAACTGCAACATCTCCCCAGCACCGTGCAGACTCTCAAATCTCTGCTCAGATTTTGGTCTCCCAGTTGTTACTCTCTGCTAGTTCTCTGGGAGGTTTATTTTCCACCTACACGTATTAGGAACCAAAGATCTGAGGTAAATTTTTATGGGGAAT
Organism: Perodicticus potto; assembly: GCA_963574655.1. NCBI lineage: Eukaryota > Metazoa > Chordata > Mammalia > Primates > Lorisidae > Perodicticus > Perodicticus potto. The sequence continues at coordinate 16,699 of CAUYRH010170956.1, read as the reverse complement.
TTTAGAGCAGCTTTTACTTAGCTTCCTTACTCTGTGTCTTAATCTATTTTGTGCTGCTATAACAGAATACCCCAGACTCGGTACTTTATGAAGAACAGAAATTTGCTCATAAATTACCGAGTCCCAAAATGAAGGCACCAGCAAGGTGGGTGTATGGTGAAAGTCTGGTCTCTGCTTCCAAGGTGGCACCTTGAATGCTGCGTTCTTTGGAGGGGAAGAAAGCTTTATCTTTGAATGGTAGAAGGGAGGGAAAAGGGACAGAAACCCTCCTAAACTCTTCAGAAAGCCACCTAATCCCATTCACAAGGGTAGGAGCCCTCATAATCCATTCACCTCTCAAAGGCCACGTATCCTAATACTGTTGCATTGGAGAGTAAATTTCAACCTGAAATTGTGGAGGGGACAAAAATATCCAAACCATAGCATCCTGAGCCCAGTGGCTTTGCAGACCCAAGTGACCCTTTCCTCACTTCTGCCTGGGCTCTGTGCCATAGTTAAGAAAAACTACCCTTAAGGGGGACAGCGCCTGTGGCGCTGGAGTAGGGTGCTGGCCGGATATGCTGGAGGTGGCGGGTTCAAACCCAGCCCCGGCCAAAAAAAAAAAAAAAAAAAGAAAATACCCTTAAGGACATTTCTACTGAATATAAAATTCAAGATTGGTATTTTTCTCTTTTAGCATCAGTATCAATATGGGGCTCCCCTCCTATACCTTTTTGTTCAATAATAGATCTGAGCTCGTTGCTATCACCTGCCTATAAATGGTCATTTTGTACAGCTTTTATGGTTTACATCTCATTACTTTTTATATAGTCATGATGTCTAAAGACCTTGTATGTGTTTATCAGAATGTGACTTATTCTCTCCCAAAACTCGTAAACTTTTCTCTTTGTACCCAGTGTTCAGAAATTTCTTATGATTGGTTAGTTGTCTTCCTTTTACCTAGCAAGTCATAAGATTTACCTTTGTGAAGTATATAAAAAATGCACAAATAGCCGGGCGTTGTGGCGGGTGTCTGTAGTCCCAGCTACTCAGGAGGCTGAGGCAAGAGAATCGCCTAAGCCCAGGAGTTGGAGGTTGCTGAGAGCTGTGTGACGCCACGGCACTCTACCGAGGGTGACATAGTGAGACTCGGTCTCTACAAAAAAAAAAAAAAAAATTTACAGAAATCCTAGTAATTATCTATTATATAATCTAGTTGATACTTGCCATTTTGACATATTTGCTTCCACACATTAAAGGTTTATTACACAATTCATGCATAAATTCTGCCTTACTCTATCACATGAGGATCTTCCTTCCTTAGCATGCTGTCTTCATTTTATGTCACCTCACTCATTGCTAAAATCTTGAGTACTAAAGCCAGTCACCTTTGGCTCACACCTGTAATCCTAACATTCTGAGAGGCTGAGGTAGATGGATTCCTTTAACTCAGGAGTTCAAGGTTGCAATGATGCCATGGCACTCTGCCTGAGACTCTGTCTCAACACATAAAATTTAGTCTATCCTGATTTATAAAGTTTCAATGAAAAGTGTAACATGGGAGTGGCTAACTGAAAAAAATTTAAAAAATACTCTTGCATGAATAGGATTATATAGAAATTTTAGCTCATGTTGTATGCATACTTTTAGCATTCTGTTAAATTATACCTCAGCCAGCTGTGCATTTTTAGACTTTGTGAGTACTTAAACAGTATGAATATATATATATGTATGTGTATATATATGTGTGTATTTTTTAAACCCTGAAGGTCTTATTAACATCCCATTTTAATTTTTTTTTTTTTTTTTTTTTGCAGTTTTTGGCCAGGGCTGGGTTTGAAACCACCACCTCCAGCATATGGAGCTGGTGCCCTACTCCTTTGAGCCACAGGCACCGCCCATCCCATTTTAATTTTGTTTTTTAAAGAAACAAGGTCTCAGAGGCTCACGCCTGTAATCCTAGCACTCTGGGAGGGCCAGGTGGGTGGATAGCTTGAGTTCACAGGTCTGAGAACAGCCTGAGCCAGAGAAAGACCTCATTTCTAAAAATAGCTGGGCGTTGTGGCCGGTGCCTGTAGTCCCAGCTACTTGGGAGGCTGAGGCAAGAGGATTGCTTGAGCCTAAGAGTTTAAGGTTGCTGTGAGTAAAGATGCCACAGCACTCTACCGAAAGTGAGACTCTTGTCTCAAAAAAAAAAAAAAAAAACAGGGTCTCACTATTGCACCCAGGCTGGATTGTAGTGCTATGATCATAGCTCACCGTAATCTGGAACTCTTGGGCTCAAGCAATCCTATTTTAGCCTCCCCTGTGGTTAGGGCTACAAGTGTACACCATGGACCTATTTTTTAAGAAAAAAATTAGAGAAGGTTTGCCAACTTGTATTCTAGATATTTTCAACATTTTGAAGATTTTTTTAGCTTATTTTTCAACAGGAACAATGGAAGCCATCAGTCTTTATGAATATTATTAAGCTGTGCCTAAGTGCAGTTTTTGGTTTTGTTTTTTATATGGTGAAACATCACTTGAAGTGATGTTTCTTGAAACTGGCCTCATATGAGCTGTTTTGGAAAATTCATAGCCATTATCTCTTTAAATATTTCTTCTGTGTTTTTCCTCTACTAGTAGGACTCTAGTTGCACATACATTTTGCCTTCTTAGTTTGTTGCAAGTGTCTTTAGACTTAATTTTCTTTTTTTTTGAGACAGAGTTCTATTCTGTCACCCTGGATAGAATGCCATGGCATCTTAGCTTGTGGCAGCCTAAAAGTCTTGGGCCCAAGAGTTGTTCTTGCCTCAGCCTCCCAAGTAGCTGGGACTACAGGTGCCTGCCACAACACCCAGCTAGTTTTTCTGTTTTTTAGTAGAGACTGGGTCTTGCTCTTGCTCAAACTAGTCTCAAACTCCTGAGCTCTGGTTGTCCACCCACCTTGGCCTCCCAGACTCTCAGGATTTCAGTCATGGGCTGCCATACTCAGCTCTATTGTATTTTCCATCCTTGTTCCTGCTATATTTTAGTCTGGAGATATATCTATCTATCTATCTATCTATCTATATATTTGTTTGTGAGACAGAGTCTCATTATGTTGCCCTCAGTATAGTGCTGTGGTGTCACAGCTCACAGCAACCTCAGACTCTTGGGCTTAAGCAAATCCCGAGTAGCTGGGACTCTAGGCACCCGCCACAATGCCTGGCTATTTTTTTGGTTGCAGTTGTCATTGTTGTCTAGCAGGCCTGGGCAAGATTCGAACCTGCCAGCCCTAACCACTGAGCTATGGGTGCCACACCTAGTCTGGACATTTTCAACTGACATTTTCCAGTTCATTAATTATCTCTTTAGCTATGTCTAAGCTGCTCTTAGAAAAAAAATTTTAAATATATAGTTGGCTCTACCAGTTTTAGGGCTTAGATGTGGTAGAGAGTTCCTTATTTGTTTCTTACACTTTTTTCTCATACTTGGAAGCCCATCTTCTGCTTTTAAATATTCAAAGCTTTAACTTTCCAACACAAAAATGCCTATATGATCTTCATCAATGTACTGATAATATTAAATACCCAGTATTTATGTTTATATAATTATCTACCTGTACCTACGTTGAAAGCGGAAACTTTTCATTAATCTGATACCTAGGCTCAGCACCTGTGGTTCAAAGGGGTAAAGCACCAGCCACGTGCAACTGAACTGGTGGGTTCGAATCCAGCCGGGGCCGCCAAACAACGACTGCTGCAACCAAAAAATGGCCGGGCGTTGTGGCGGGCGCCTGTAGTCCCAGCTACTTGGGAGGCGGAGGCAAGAGACTTGCTTGAGCCCAGGAATTGGAGGTTGCTGTGAGCTGTGATGCTATAGCACTCTATCTAGGGTGATGGCTTGAGGCTCGGTCTCAAAAAAAAAAAAGAATTATGTACGGATCTAGCAAAATATATGAGGCGAAAGAAAAGACAGAACTAAAGAGGAAAAAACAGACCATTCAAAAATGTCCAGAATAGGCCAATCTGTTAAGACAGTAAGGGAAAGAAAGAAAATGGAGAGGGGTTGCTAATAAATACAAAGCTTCTCTGTGGGGTGATAAAAATGTTCTGAATAATTTAAATAATAATATCTACGACTCCTCTGGATGTTTAGGTCAACTTTTAAGTAAACAGAAATAACAGAAAGGTTGTGAGGGGGGGAAAACCCCCAGAAACTTTCAACTTGGCTAACACTCATGTAGGCTTTAAAATCTAAGCTCTTTTTGAGATTTAAAAAAAAATTTCCACTAAGGAATCAAGGTAATTTATTTTGTTTTTAGAGACAGAGTCTAACTTTGTCAGTTAGGCTGACATCACAGCTCACTGTAGCCTTGAACTCCTGGGCTCAAGCAATCCTTCTGCTTTAGCCTCCCAGGAAGCTGGGATTACAGGTATATAACACCATTATCAAGCTAATTTTTAATTTTTTTTGGAGAGACAGGGTCTCACTATGTTGCCCAGGTTGGTCTTGAAGTCCTGGTTTCAAGTGATCCTCCTGCCTCAGTCTCCCCAAGTGCTAGGATTATATGCATGGAGCACCCTAGCTGGCCAGAAATAAAATTTAAAGCATTCGCACAAGCAAATCCTCTTATTTTTGACATAATCTGTCATAATGTTAGTTGTAATTTTTTAAAAAAGTCATAATGCAATTCAATTAAATCAATGTGAAGCTCAAGAAATCCACAGCTGACAATACTTAACAACCAAACAAATTAGGAATCATTCATACACCCAGTTACTAAAGAGAAGATGCCAAACCACTGGGTAGTCTAACATCACTGGAGAATAAAATCAATAAAATCATTACCTGTCCACAGCCACAACCACACTCTGTGAGCTGGTCTCACCAACTGACTCCTGAAAGCTGGCCATCTGTCTTTTATCCACTCCACCACTCACCAAATTACCTGAAACATGACACAAAATCAGCAGTACTTCAGAAAGAGTCAAGTATTTCCAATAAAGTATCCTACTGTAACAATATGCAGGGACAAGGAACATAAAGAATGATTTAACAGGTTAAAAAAAAAAAAAAAACACTGATGACAAAATAAAATTAAACTTATGTTTTGGTATTTGGCATACATCTTTACTACAAGCCCAAGTTTGTACCAATCATGTCCCTTTCTCAATACTACATTTAGATAGTACTAAAGCCCTACCCTTAGGAAAACAAATTAGAATTAAATGATACTAATCCACAGCTCCTACAACGTTTTTAACCATTATATGGTACTATTCCAACTACTGTACACAGAAACAGGAGACTTTGCAATTGGATGGCCTGGGCTTGAATCCTACCGCCGCCACTTCCTTGTTCATATTTCTTCACTCTGTACTTCAGTTTTGTTTTGCTTTTTTTTTTTTAAGGCTAGTCAAGTGAAATAGTGGGAGTAAAGAAGGAACAAAGGCACCTGTAACTGACTGTGATCAAGCAGTTGCAAACAACACTGCACTAGGACCAGCCTGTACTTCAGTTTTTTCAATTACAAAATGAGAAGGGTAACATGTAGTCCTTTCCTCATGGGTTGTTATGAGGATTAAATGAATTAAATTGAATTTTTTTTTTTTTGAGACAGAGCCTCAAGCTGTCACCCTGGGTAGAGTGCCATGGCATCACAGCTCATAGCAACCTCCAATTCCTGGGCTCAAGAGAATCTCCTGCCTCTGCCTCCCAAGTAGCTGGGACTATAGGTGCCCGCCATAATGCCCAGCTATTTTTTGGTTGCAGTAATCATTGTTGATTGGCAGGCCTGGGCTGGATTTGAACCTGCCAGCTCAAGTGTATGTGGCTGGCACCTTAGCCACTAAGCCACAGGCACCGAGCCTAAACTGAATTTTTCTTTCTTTCTTTCTTTTTTTTTTTTTTTTTGAGACAAAGTCTCACTATGTCACCCTCAGTAGAGTACCATGGCATCACAGTTCACAGCAACCTCAAACTCTTGGGCTTAAGCGATTCTACTGCCTTTGCCCGTGAAGCAGCTGAGACTACAGGTATTTGCCACAATGCCCGGCTATTTTTTTTGTTGTAGTTGATGTTGTTTAGCTGACCTGGGCCGGGTTCAAACCTGCCAGGCTGCGTGTATATGGCAGGTGCTCTACCCATTCAATTGAATGTTAAATTGCACATAAACTTTATGGCCACCCTGTATAAACTGAGTGCTCAGAATGTGGACTGGCACATTTGCCCTATTTGCTATTATTATGATGTTATGTTGGTATTATAGTATTATGTTACTATTACTATTATATTATTTACTATTATGCTACGACATATCTGACAGAAGAGTCTTAATCCAATGAATAGCTAGAAATAATTCCATGTGCATGATAAGAATACTGTTTAATAAAAGCCCCCAAATGAACATGGAAGAAATGTTGAATATACCCTTTAAAATCTAGAGACATACGTATATATACACCCCTCTAATATCAGGCACTACAGCTATAGCCTTTTCAAAGCAAATGGCTTCCCCCAGAATAGTTATAGGTATACAAAAAGTAATGCCCCCTGCTGATTTTGATAAAATAAACATTTTACTCAACAGTTTAAATCACAATTAAGAGAGCTGAAGCAGCACATCCACTTGTATTCATAAATACACTGTCAGCTGGCACACAGAGAAGTGACGGTTTACAAGACAGTCCTGATGAGACAAGAAGGGTTTCATCCCGGTTAACTTGTGAGTCCGTGACGGCCAGCCGTGGGGCCTGGTATCTTACCAAGGCCAAGGCCCATGAACTCTTCTCCCGCTAGTGTGTGGCCCTTCAGGCTCCCTTCTCTTTCACGTCCAGACCCAGACAGGTAGCGGGTCTTCACACCGGTTCCTATCAGCTGAGCAAGCTCGAGCTGGCTGATGCATTTCAAGATCTAACGGAAAGAAGTTGTGAAGAAATGAGTTTCTCCTTCATAGCTTGGAAAATCACATTGTAATCTCTTTTTTTCCACCAATTTTTTGAGAGTCTCACTCTGTCCCCCAGGCTAGAGTGCCATGGCATCAGCCTAGTTCACAGCAACCTCAAACTCCTAGGTTCAAGTGACCCTCCTGCCTCAGACTTCCAAGTAGCTGGGATCACAGGCACCCAACTAATATTTCTATTTTTTAGTAGTGACAGGGTCTTGCTCTTGTTCAAGCTGGTCTTGAATTCCTGAGCTCAATCTATCTTCCTGCCTCAGCCTCACAAGAGCGCTAGAATTACAGGTATGAGCCACTGCGCCTGCCCTCAGAAAAAGATAATGTAATCTTAAGACAGTCATTAAAGTGTCCTTTGAAATAAGCAGCTGTTCAAGGTGAGAATAAAATCTGGGGACCTTATGATGGCTTTCCTAGGCTTCTAAGGATGGCTCCACTAGCCAAGGAGCATCAAGAGTCTTGGGTACACAGCCCTTCTTCAAGTGTGGGTCCTGAAGACAAACCATATAGTTTCTAACTACTAAAAAGGAGCAAATGGGCAAAAGAAAGTTGGTATAATGGAGTTACGCCATAACAACATTTATTTTAGTTAAATAATTAATAAAGAGAAAAAAAGTATTTGATTGGAACAAGAAGATTCCATCCACATGCCACTCAGTAAGTGCACCATTTAGTGTGACTTGGGCACTTCCACCTCCCTTCCCACTCTCCCTGACATGACACAGCAGCCTCACTGGCTTTAATGATGTTCCTTTGCCTTGCCTTCTCTGGTCCCACTGCAGGGCTTCTGCACCAGCTGCTCCTTAGCCTGAGATACTGCTTCCCTGCAGCTTACTCCTTCAATTCCTAGCTCAGCATGAGCATCCTCCTCAGAGAGATCTTCCTTGATCATCCTAAGTATGTCAGCACGACCCCTGGTCCCACTTTCTTTTTCTTTCATGCTTATCATTTTTTTGCATTATGATTATTATTTGGTAATTATTATTAGGTCATGCTTATTGTTTTTTTGCATTATGATTATTATTTGGTTAACTGAACAAGTAAAAATGTGTCCTGTAGTGAGCATGTGGTAAGCCAATGGTCCCCAGCCTTTCTGGCACCAGGGACAGGTTTCATGGAAGATGACTTTTCCATGGACAAGGTAGGGGTGGGGAGGGTGGCTTTAGGATGATTTAGGTGCATCACATCTCCTTGGATCATCATGCATTAGATTCTCATGAGAAGTATTCAACCTAGATCCCTTGCATGCAGAGTTTACAGTAGGGTTCATGCTTCTATGAGAATCTAATACTGCCACTGATCTGAAAGGAGGCGGAGCTCAGGCAGTGATATGAGCCCTGGGGAGGGGCTGTAGATGCAGATGAAGCTTCACTTACTCACCTCCTGCTGTATGGCCCAGCTCCCAACAGGCCACGGACTGGTACCCTAGAGTTGGCATGCAGTGGGACAGCAGTTTCTAACCTTTTTTGGCACCAGTAACTGAATTTCATGAAAATAATTTTTCCACAGATGGGGGTATGGGGGAAGGGGAGGGATGATTTTGGAATGATTCATGGAGCTTCTGAGTAAATAAAGCTGAATGCTGCGTCTCACACTGCATTACAATCCAGTCGCAATGTACAGGACTCCACCACACTACTGAGCACTGCCGAGCGTTTCTGCTTGTAACTTGCCTTCTTCTTTACTGAGAAATGGATTTAATTCCTCTGAAGAGAATCATCCTTTGAGTTTTCCACATAGCACAATACTATTAAATTATCACTAGTAAACTGTTAATACTCTTTTTCCTGAAGCTTAGGATAGCTGGAATTTTAAGCCAAGGCCAAGGACTTACAGGTACCAGGCTGATTTCTCAGTTTCTGACCACCACCATTAGGTTGCTAATTCATATCAACATTTCTAGATGCTACCACATACTTGGCAACAAGCATAAACCCCACATGGATCATACCACTCAGGTTAAAAAAAATTTTCTTTTTCTAGAATAAAAAGCAAAATTCTTAAATTCTCCAGGTATTATGATTCCTCAGATAATTGAAAATTATTTCTTTTTAAAAAGCTGTTTCTCACATGGACCAGAGTTGTGACAAAGAAAGGAAAGGCTGGTAACAAGGGACAAATCTACATGCCAAGTAGGCGATGATGCAGCAGCTAACATTGCTGAGTTCTTCCTACTGGCCAAATGCAGCCACAAGCCCTTTTTCCTTCTCAGATCATCCCATCAAGGCTATATAGATGAGAAAGGCAGGGAGGTGTGGAGCCCCCAGACCAGACCCTAGCAGCCTGGCTCCACAGCCTTTACCCCGAACCATTCACTCATATGGGGGGAGCTGACAGCCAATTTTCTTTCTAGGTTAAACAGTCCCCTCAACTCTCCATGGTCTCATCTTTACTTTCAGTTTTCTCTCTAAACAAAAGGTAAGACACACAGGTAGTAGTAAAGTTAGAAATTAAGAAAAAAGGAAGAAAACAAATAGCCTCTATAATCCTATCACTCAGAGTCCTTTCAAACTCCATTCTCTGTGTGTTTGGCACAAAGGATGATGCCTCACAGTGTTTTAATAACTTTTTATTTATTGTACTATGACCATCTTCCTAAAACATAGCCTTTCATATCATCTCTTTTTTTCTCTGAGGACTCTTTTAATCCACAAGTCCCTTTTTCATTTATTATTAATATTTTTCTTGCAATGTATTTCATGAAAAACCTGGTCGCCTGCTCTGTGGGTCTGTCACATCTAGAATCTGCAAGCTGCATCCTTATGCTGTCATTTATCTGACTTAGCTTCTGTCCCTTTTCTTTCCTGTAAACTTGTAGTTAGGTTTAAGTCTGGGGAACGAACATTTTTTAGGTAGTTTTGTGCATTTCCAGCAAGAAGCGAGTTATGTCTCATCTCTTTTCAATGACATCATTTATTTATTTATTTACAGACAAGGTCTCACTTTGTTGCCCTCAGTAGAGTGCCATGGTGTCATAGCTCATAACAACCTCAAACTCTTGGGCTTAAGCAATCCTCTTGCCTCAGCCTCCCGAGTAGCTGAGATCACAGGTGCCCACCATCATGCCTGGCTATTTTTAGAGATGGGGTTTTGCTCTTGCTCTGGCTGGTATCCAACTCCTGAGCTCAAGTGATCCACACACCTCAGCATTCCAGACTGCTGGGATTACAGGCATGAGCTGCCGCCCCGGCCTTCAACAACATCACTTTAAATGGCCATATAACACAATGGGTGTCCAATGTTTTTTTTTTTCTGCTGCATACTGAAAGAATAAGACTTGTCTTAGGCCAGGCATTAAATACAAACACTAACCAAAGCTGATGAGCAGAGAAGGTCCATGCGTATATTTGTAATATCAAACACCACAGATTAAGCAAAATAGTTCTCAAGTAATGTGCATGAGGTCTGCAGGCTGCGGGTTGAACATCCCTCTAGGAATGCTGTACCATACGTTTTTAAAAAAGAGCCATCTCTCATTGTTGGGATATTAAATATCTAGCTGTTTCTAACCCAGTCTTTAACCAGAACAATTAAATTGTGATGACCATCCTTTAAAACATATCTTTGTACACATACGCATAACTATGTCCTTAGGTGAGAATCTTATAACATTGTTTAGTTAAATTAAAATGTGAGCTTACTGGAACCCTTTATAACAGCTCATTGGGAATACTAATCATTGAAGATAACAATTAGGAGAGAGATCAGGCTCCTGGCTTTGTCTTTAATATACACACTGGATCAGGTGTGGTGGCTCATCCCTGTGTGTAATCCTAACACTCTGGAAGGCCAAGGCAGGAGGATCACTTGAGCTCAGGAGTCTGATGTCGCAGAGCTACGATGAAACCACTGCACATTACCTAGGGTGAAAAAGCAAGACTCTGCCACAAAAAACAAACAAGCAAACAAACCACCAAAAAAACCAATCAGGAGTTCAAGACCAGCCTGAGCAAAAGTAAGACCCCTGTCTCTACTAAAAATAGAAAAATGAGCCAGGGTCAGGAGGCTGAGCTAAGAGGACCACTTGAACCCAGGAGTCTGAGGTTGCAGTAAGCTCTGATGATGCCGCTTCACTCTACTCAGGACAACAGAACAAGTTTAAAAAAAAAAAAAAAAATCTACACAGTGACTGTAGGAAGTCCCAGGAGGTGCTTTAGCATTTAAGGAACATGGCACTAAGATAGGAATGAAGTCGCCTTACTGGAATTGCACTTCGTGGGGGTGCACCCTGTGGGGTGGTACATCTGAACTCACCTCATCTTTTACAGTCTCCAGATATGTTGACTTTCAGATACATGAGGTAAAAAGGGAGGTCTGACTTCAAGAAAAATGGAACTGACCAAGACATCAACAATGAATAAAAGAGATGCCAGGAGCCATCATTTTACCTGAGAAAAGACAAATCAAGAAGACACATACCTCATGCCAGGAATTCCCAAGATAGTTGCCGTCGGTGTGAGCCACTGTAATAAGCGTCTTTATGGTGTCAATGTTTTTCTGCTTCATTTCAGTGATGCTGGAGCTGGCTGTGAGCAGGGAGAAGCGAGCAAGAGCCTGAACATAGGCATCTCGTTCCAGCTGTAATGGAAGCACGAGAGAGGACATCGTAGTGTGGACATTTTCACATCTATAGGGCTGGTGCACTGGGCTTCTCTGAAACCTTTTTAAAAAATCATGTCTTTTAAATCCTGTCTGATACCTTTATTTTTTTTCTAAAAAAATAAATCACCCTCGGTAGAGTCACACAGCTCACAGCAACCTCCAACTCCTGGGCTCAGATGATTCTCTTGCCTCAGCCTCTCTTGTAGCTGGGACTACAAGCGCCTGCCACAACGCCCAGTGATTTTTTTGTTGCAGTTTGGCTGGGGATGGGTTTGAACCTGCCACCCTTCATATTTGAACCTGCCAGTGAGTATGCTGGCACCCCACTCACTGAGCCACAGGTTCCGCCCCATGTCTGATACCTTTGTTATGCACACAGACAGGCTTTTAGAAAGTAAACATGCTAGTTGTTCCATGCTGCTATCCTCCTGGGATCAGATTCAAGAAGCAGCTCTCTCCTTTCCCACTGACTTTAATCAAACCTCTCTATCCCATGTTCCATTCTCTTCTTGAATTCTAAGATTGCCAAATAAATTCTATTATCTGCAATAATCCTGCAAAGTAGGTGTATTTTCTCAAGTTTACAAATGAGGAAATAAGAGACTTCTTAGAAATTAGCTGGGTCAATGCTACTTGGCTGGAGAAGTTGCAGAGCTGGGTTTTGAAACCCAGACTGTCTGACTTCAAAGCCTGCGGTCTTGCTGCAAAAGAAAATATCTAACTGTAAAATGAATGGGAACATAAGGCTGAGTATTTATTTATTTATTTATTTGAGACAGAGTTTCATTGTCACCCTCGGGAGAGCATCATGACATCACAGCTCACAGCAACCTCAAACTCTTAGGTTCAAGTGATTCTCTTGCGTCAGCCACCCAAGTAGCTGGGACTACAGCGCCCACCACAACCCCTGGCTATTTTTTTTATTGAAGTTGTCATTGTTGGTTAGCTGGCCTGGGCTGGGTTCGAACCCACCAACTTTGGTGTATGTGGCTGGCGCCATAACTACTGGACTACGGGCGCCGAGCCAAGGCTGAGTTTTTAAAAAATAAATGGGTACAACTTCTCACTGATTTAGAAAGTGATGTGTGGGCTCGGCACCTGTAGATCAGTGGTTAGGGCACCAGCGGTGGATTTGAACTCAGCCCAGGCCTGCTAAACAACAATGACAACTTTAACAAAAAAAAAAGTCCCAGCTACTTGGGAGGCTCAGTCAAAAGAATCGCTTGGGCCCAGGAGTTTGAGGTTGCTGTTAGCTATGATGCCAAGGCACTCTACCGAGGACAACATAAGACTCTTTCTCAAAAAAAGAAAAAAAGTGATGTGTGGGGATTGACAACCTGGTTGCATAGCAGTTTAAGAATTATATTCCATTTACTGGCTTGAATTTTTCATGATTCTAAAGTTTTATACACATACATTCATATTGCACTGAACTATCTGTTTTCCCAGAGAAGAAATGGAAAGACAGGAAATAATAAAATCTAATCTTAAAAGATAAATGATATTTTTAAGCACACATTTAAAGCCAGTAAGTTAGGCAGATGGCTGGGAAGGCTGTTTTGTTGAATCTAATCAAGTAGCGGGAATCTCGCCTATACTTACAGAAGGTTTTAATTCAAATCTCGTATTTTTTCCCCTAATGAGCTGCTAGTAGAAAGGTATGTGTTTCTTCTCAGTGGGCATGAGTAAGTAGTCTTGACTCACTGGATGTTTCTAAGTTTTACCAAATCTAAAAGAACACAACCCACTAGGATCTCTGGGGCACTGCTGACAGATACCCACCTGCATTCCAAAGATGCAGGCAATTCGGATTGCACATCGGATGCCTTCCAAACACAGGGAGGCCACTTCAGTGTCGTCACAGTTCTGTAGTCCAATGCTGTAGGCTGCCAACAGTGGCGTCCACACCAGCTATCAAAGAAAGAAAGTTTCAATAACATCCAGAGTTTTAGCATGGAAAGATTGTTTATAGGCTATACTGTTAGTCACAGAACAGCCGGAATGCCGAGTTCACTGCTATTTTGACTTCAATCTATTCCATTCACAATATAAAACAGTTCCTCCTAAACTACAGTCACAACTATCTCTATGTATGTACTGTTTACTAAATATATAGTTCTAAAGGAAGGATTGTTAACATCTGGCTAGTGTGTCACAACTGCATCTACGTGTGCCTGTGGCAGACATCACTAGTAAATCCCAGAACATCCTGTTCCCTACCAAGTCTGTATCAGGCTTGAGAATGCTTCTTTACATGGTACACCAGGCAGCCATTATCAATCAGAGGTTGGCATGCAGAATAAAACCTACAAGTGACTTATGTTCTATAGCAGTTTATTTTTCTCCCAACTTTCCTGTAAATTCTTTGGAAATAAAACGTCACAAAAATCTAGAATCAATACCTAACAGAATATTGACAGTTACTTAGAGAAAAATGCCATGCTATGTATACAGAATTAAATCTTTTCTAGGTCTTTGAAAAAAAGAGATCTCGGGCCATTGTTTTTTTCTGCCATCTGGTCTCATCTAATAAAGTAGCCCTAAAGCCACTGAGATGAGATATCCCAATAAAACTGTCCCTTTATCTTTGGCTTAAATAATTATCAATTAATTCAGTACCTCCAGTAACCCTGTATGTGACCCCATTTTATAGTTCAACAGAGGGACAGGTCAAGTAACCTGACCAGAGTCACACAGTTACAAAGTAGCAAAGCCAGGATTCAAACGCAGATATTGTGGCCATGGAGGACACACCTGGTGCTGGGGCTTCCCCAGCATCATCAAAGGATGTGCAGAAAGGACTTGCTTTAGTTACTGTTCACACAGAAGCACCCAGACCTGGCCTTTCCTCCCCTCAATCTCATCCCACCCGTCAGCTTCCAGCTGGCTGACTCCAGAATGCAGCCTAGCCACAGGCTCTCTCACTGCTCGGGATACTCACTTTGAACATTGGCCGGACATGGTCCAAGTGAGTGGCACTTGTAAACGGGGCTTTGGCATGACTCACAGCCTCCATGAGAGCTTTGGCTGTTTTAGCCATTTGCTCCATCTCCAGATTGTACAGCAGCCGCCGCTGCTTTTCACTAGCTACGCCTACAAAGAAAAGAGCATGCGTAGTAAGGGCAGCTACCACTCACTAAGCATCTGTTATTCATTGGGCACCATTTCAAAACATGTATAATCATTAACTCCTAAATCCTCCCACCCATCCCATGAATCTGCTATAAATATTATTACCATTTTACAGATGGGAAGAATGAGGCAGAGAGACTGAGTAACTTGCCCATGGTTATACAGCTAATAAACAGTAGCACTGGGATCTGATCCAAGGCAGAGTGGCTTGAGAGCAATGATTTTCAACTGGTATATTATGGCACACTGTGGTGTCATGAGAGGATCTTACGTGTGCCGTGAAAAGTGTTAAAGATCATTAATTAAATTATTTTCGAAAGAAGTTCAAAGCACATTAAGCATATTCTTTTTTCCCCCTTTTATTAAGTCATATACACATAGATCATGAATACATTTATGCATTTGTGGGGTACAATGTGTTAATTTTTTTATATAATTTGGAGTGCTTACATCAAACTAATATAGTTTTCACCTCATTTGCTTAATTACTGTGTTAAGACATTTATGTTCTATACTTGATAGATCTGACTTGTACCCTTGCAATATGCTCCATAGGTGTAGTCCCCACTGTTTGTCCTCCCTCTATCAAACCTTCCCCCCTCCCTTGTTCTTTCTTTGATCAACATAATTTAAGTATGCTGTGGAATTTTAACTATATGTTCAAGTGTGCCATGAAATAGAAAGCTTGAAACTGCTCTAGAGCCTGCGAAGAACCACTACACGCTGCTGCCTCTTAAAGAGAGAAACTGACTTCACAGGGGCCTTAACTAATAGAATTTTAATCACAGTTGGCACAATCACCACTGGAATTAAGGCAAAGTTTTTATTTATTTATTTTTTGCAGTTTTGGCCAGGGCTGGGCTTGAATCCGCCACCCCCGGTGTATGGGGCCAGTGCCCTACTCTTTGAGCCACAAGCACCATCCTAAAGCAAAGTTTTTAAAGAACACCTTTTTGGGGAGTAATTTAGCGCTCAGATTACATATTTTAAATTCCCTTTTATTGCTAACCATAGATCTAGCAAGATATTATGAAAGAACCAATATAATCATATATCACATTTTCTATGACTGTATGTTGATATGCAAATTAAATTTATCACCAGCGTACTTAATCATGCATTTTGATACACTTGAAATTTAGAATAAAAATAATCTGCCTTTAGACCTTACTCTGTTTAGTAGATTTGGTTGCAATCGTATGCTCTTTTGTTTCTTTCATTGCAATTTTCTTGCCTTCTATTTCTTCATAGATGCTTGAGAGGTATTCTTCTGGTAGATCTTTACTATCATTGATGCCTCTATTCATTTTAATATACTGCTCTTTAGTCATTTTGTTTTTTACCTGAAATTGAAAAAAATTAAAAACCATTTAAAAAACATCCAATTGCCCAGATAAGCTACTTATTTCACCACTACAGTACATAAATCATTAAAATATTTTACCTGAGGACTGTGTAAGTCTGTAGTTAGCATAATAATTGAATATGCTAGGACATACGCGGTGTCAGCACTAGCAAACAGAGTTTGCCTGGAAGACAAGATTCCAGATATGAAGAACATTCATGTCAACGAGGTTTGGAAGGTACAGTGCTATAGGGCACACACTTCACTAAAAGTAGGTGGCTGCTCCAGCCTGATTCCATAGAAGTTCAAGAGTTTTCATGCTCTCATCATCACTGAATAGTGAGTAACAACCCAAGAGTGAAGAAAATGCTAATGTTAAGTTGGATTCTAGGCTTCTTTGAATACTGTAGTTTTAAGTCGAGTTTTATTTTATTTATTTATTTATTTATTATTTTAAAAGAGATGGGATCTAACCCTTGCTTAGGCTGGTCTTGAACTACTGAACTCAAGCAATCCTCCTGCCTCAGCCTCCCAGAGTGCTAGGAAAACAGGCATGTGTCACCATTCCTGGCCCTTAAGTCAATTTTTTTTTTTTTTTTGAGACAGAGCCTCAAGCTGTCACCCTGGATAGAGTGCCGTGGCATCACAGCTCACAGCAACCTCCAACTCCTGGGCTCCAGCGAGTTTCCTGCCTCTGCCTCCCAAGTAGCTGGGACTACAGG
>CAUYRH010170953.1:0-15084 GCA_963574655.1 Perodicticus potto | reverse complement strand
TCTTAGCAAAGTATCTCAAGAATGAAAGAAAAGGAATCCAATGTACTCAGCCCTACTATGAAGCTAATTTATAGCTTTCATATGAAGGCTATAACCCAACTATAGCACAAGAATATGGGGAAAGGGGCAAGGGAGGGGAGGGGAAGGATGTGGTTGGGGTGGAGGGAGGGTAATTGGTGGGGCCACACCTATGATGCATCTTAGAAGGGTACAGGAGAACCTTACTAAAAGCAGAATACAAATATCTTTATACAATAACTAAGAAAATGCCATGAAGGCTATGTTAATCAGTTTGATGAAAATAGTTCAGATTGTATATGAAACCAGCACAATGTACCCCTTGATTGCACTAATGTACACAGCTATGATTTAATAATAAAAACGATAAAAAAATTACCTGTTTACAGACAAAGAATATGATCACCACAACTGTAATAATCAATTCATTAAAGCAGTATGTCTAAAATCTGTATGTTTTACAGATTCCAATTATTACATATCTTGAAAATAATAAAAATTATTTATTTGCAAAATGCCTTAAGTGTTGAATGACTGTCAAGTAGTTGGACTCTGCTTTTGGCTTCTCCAATCTCTAGATTTTTTTCATCTATAAAAGTGAGAAGTAAACCACAAGCTTCTAAGATTCTTTGATCCATTTAACCAATTTTCACCGAACACCTACAATGTGCCAAGCAGGCAATGCGTTTTATATGAAGGGTACAATTGTGAAAAAGAAACATGACCACCCTACACTATTTCCATTGCCAAAATAGTATAATTCTATGTTTCTGCACCTCATACTATTTTCTAATACAAACTGGTCCTCCTTCTAGAATGGATTTAGTTAAATTTTACTATGTGTCTTCTAAAAGATTCATGTATCATTCTTTACAAATGTTCTGCTGCATTCTTAAAGACTAAAAAGAACATTAGTTTTCACTTCAGCTGGCACAGAAGCTTGCCAAACTGCAGATTTACAGTAAAAGGAGTAGCAATCCAACTACCTTTAGGTCACAAGTGATATTAAAATATACTTAGATTTTAATTTGCCTAATCTTCACCGTAAAACATGCAAAGAAGAGGGAAATATAAACTATCCCAAGAATATTATCATATCTCTGTGGCCCAATCTCCTGTAAAATAAAGGAATGTAAATAAAAGAAGCCACAGAAAAGGTTGAAAAACTAAAGTGAGTGAAGGAGAGAAAATGGTATGTGCTCTAGTCCAAAGATCAACTGCAGAAAGAGTCCCGCCTGGCAGTCTCCTCTGCTTATCCCACTCCATACCCATCTCTTTTTTAAGGGGAAATGGGTGAGCAGGGAGAGCCAGACATCAACCTACAGAAGTCGACACTGAACTTCAGTGACCTGTGGTGGCCAAAGTTTCTTTTCCCTTAGTAACTTTCACCAGTTGTCATCTGGGTTACATTCCTGGAGTGTCTATACTCACTGAAGAACATGACTCTTCATAATAAAGCCTGACAGGCGGCCCCTAAAGGAATATTCAATGAAAAAAGAAAAACATAACTTCAGCTAAAAGCACAAAAACATTTCGGGAAATGTCAATGCCTCTCATAGTTAATACTGTTTGTGTGCATATAAAATCAGTAATGCCAGGCTTATGTTGGAACAATTTCTACTTATGCAGATAAACCAAAATAGAAAACAGGGAATCTATGATATGACAATGCTTTGCCCCACAAAGTATTTCTTAAACAGCAATTGTAGGATTTCAGCCTTAAATGTCCACACTTAAACGAGAGGAATACCATAGACCCTCCATAGTTGACCCCCTCCCTACATTGGTCACCTCAAGTTGCCATAATTTTCATAGACCAAACATGTACAAGTGAGTACAGCAGGCCTAGTTCCTTGGTGTCAATTTACAGGGGTTCTACTGTGTATAGACTTTGCTTTCAAAAATTCAATCTAGGAAAAGAACTTATAATTAAAACTGACACACTTATAATTCAGCTTTTCTTTAAATAGGAAAAGCTTTTAAGGCTGAAACACTATAAATGTTTTGATGTTTTTATTCATTTCAAAAAGACCTACTTCTTATAAATATGAAGAATTGTTACTATACAGGACTATTTCTCTATGTTGGATAAAAATTTCTCTAAAACAATAATCAATTCCCAGTCGATTTTGTGGAACAGTCTAACTGAATATAAAACTAAGCCTCTTTCCAACTTTTCCTACTTTTCTGTTAATATGATTCATGCGATATTATGCATTATGAATTGTTTATTATAGGTGTATAGGCTACATTTAACTTAAGGCAAATAGAAAAAACAAGAATAAAAAAGAATAGAGTCATTTTTAAGCAAGTAATAAGTTTATAAGTAAGGAACTGTTAATTTTAATTACATCGGAGAGAAAAACAGACCACATTTCCTGAGGGTTAAGGAAAAATACGTTTCAAGAAGTATCACCATGAATGGCTGAACATTATTGTAAATCTATTATCTTTGAAAGCATAGGTAAATGAAACCTTACTATTTTTCCTAGATTACTCACAGAGTTAATAATATAATTTAGGAATGAGTCTTAAGGTTATCAGAAATTTCTAGTACTTGCTCATAAGTTACCTTCAAGCATTCTTGTTTATAGCAGCTTAATAACAAGCAACACTGAAGTGGAAATTCTTTTTCCCTGACAGCAGGGGGTATAGGAAGAGAATTCAAATAAAGAACATATGTCACATTGCTAGAGCTGACAAATGTGAAAAATGTGCCAGACAAACTTTGCAAGCTACAATTTTTGTAATTATAAATGCTAAAATCTTTTCAATGGCACTCCCCATACCCAAGGGCTTTTTAAACAAAAACTAAGGAACTTTTTTTCTTACAGAGCAATTTTATTTGTATTTATGACTCTTTGTTATTGAAGGACTGTTCATATTAATTGAATTATTTATATGAATTCATAATTTTAATGGTAAAAAGCAAGAGTACTTATACACAGTCATATTTCATATGGCTCAAAAGTAAAAACTAAAATTATTGGATAGAAGAGAACTATTTGTTCAACAGTTTTTATAACCAGCGTCTTTCTCATGCCAAGCATTGGTCACAGAGGTGAGATTACATATAGAAATAACACCCTTTTTTCTGACTCATTGATTCATTTATTTATGCGAATGCTTAAAACACATACTAATCAATAAACACCAAGGCCTGGAAAAGATACTAAGGCTATAAAATAATACCATAAAGCCTAGTTCCTCACAAGAGTTACAAATATAGAGAGAAACTAGACTCAATCCTTGAGTGCTGGTGCTGAACTAGAATAATCAATGAAACTCTTAGTTTAGATACAGATCTTTAAGTTAGACAAAGATATAAATACATACACATATATACATATTTCCTAGTCTGGTGCCTGAGAGGTCTGAAACACTAGAACCAACGACATTAGTGGCAATAAGTACACCAAGCAGTTAGATCTTGTTTTTAAAATATCATTCTCCACTAAAAGGAACCAGAGTACCTCAGAAAAAAGGCTGAGTCAAGGGCTCTAGCAAGGAAAGTATAAAAACAATCTAGCCAAAACTGCAAAAAAAAAAAAAATAGCTAGGCATTGTGGCAGGCGCCTGTAGTTCCAGCTATTCGGGAGGCTGAGGCAAGAGAATCGCCTAAACCCAAGAGCTGTAGGTTGCTATGAGCTGTGACACCACAACACTCTGCCGAGGGCAACAGAGTGAGACTCTGTCTCTTAAAAAAAAAAAAAAAATTCGAATATCCTGTTACACCAAATAAGGTAAGAAATTCACAAAGAATAATAAAGATACATCAAAAAGACAAAGGAGCAATTTGCAGGGACTCCCACTGGCCAAATATGAAATAACTTAAGCATCAAAATAATTAATGACAATAATAGATAACTCATTGACTACAATAAAAATCTATAAACTCAGATTAATATAAATAAAAAATAAAGAAGTAAAGTTTTTTATGTCTACTATTCATTGTCTATCTCTTCCCATAAACAAAGAGGTTTTGGGGTCTGTTTTGATCATTTAGTGTAGCTCTAATGCTGTAACACTGCTAAGCATGTAACAGTCATTGACCTGTCCTTAACTGTATCCAAACAGTGTGTACACACCTCCAGTCTGCTGCTAGAGTGAGGAAAAGGCAGTCACCTGACAACATGAAGTAGAAATGGGTGTCCAGAAATCTTATTCCTCCTCATAAAAAATAATCAAACAATTCTATTTTTAGCTCCATCAACACACTCATCTGCAGAGATACCTCATACCCCAAATTTCTGTGGCTTTCCAGGGCTCTACTCTTTAATTACCTTATTTGCTTCCACCCCACAAATATTTAATATTCTAACTTCTTTACTCTGATGAGTAAGTTAGTACCAGTACATCTAACTTACCAGCTTCTAAAATTTTGTTCAACTTCCTTATACTGTTGTCACCTCTCCATTATAGTGGGATTCCACAGGGAAGCAGAAAGGGACCATGTGGTCAATCAACCATCTTTACTTAGTGCTAAATATCTGAACTCTGTAATTACCTCCCTCGTCTTCACACTCCCTTGCTCACCAGGAACCCTCCTGATGTTTATGATTTCTTGTACAACTATACTCCTATGCTAGCTGAAAAACTCAGCCTATACTTGCTTCTTTTGGCAGCCAGCAACTATATTCATTGGTCTATGGCCTTGGTAGATTAACGCCCCAGAACAGATACTGACCAATGACGCTGATACACTACCAGACTAAAAGTCGTATTACATTAACGTCACCTTCAATGCCTCTTAGAAGATAGTCAGAAAATTTTGTCTTTTATTCATGTATCCATTATACTATAAATTTCAATTAAATAGAGCTGGATTAAGAAAAAAGTGAGACCTAAAAAAGAACTACAGATTGATATAATAGATGAGGAGGCAGATAGGTAGATAATTTATGATAAACATACAATCAGCCATTTGCTGAATATATAGGCACTTTATATCTGCTAAATTACTAGTCCTCACACCAACCCTGCATTCTATTTAAAACTGAGACTCAGAGATATTATTTCACTGGACAACGATCACAGAGCCAGTTGAGATATAAAGTCAGAATTGTCCGATTCCAAACTCCATGATCTTTATTCTTTTTTCCATATCACATTGGGTTTTGTTGGTTTGTTTGCTTGTTTGTTGTTTGTTCATTTGTTTGTTTTAGAACCAGGGTCTCCCTATGTTGCC
Source organism: Perodicticus potto (assembly GCA_963574655.1). Classification (NCBI taxonomy): domain Eukaryota; kingdom Metazoa; phylum Chordata; class Mammalia; order Primates; family Lorisidae; genus Perodicticus; species Perodicticus potto. Next base: position 9,878 of record CAUYRH010170953.1, on the reverse strand, counting down.
CAGCTACAGTACAGTGGCTATTCAGAAGCACAATCACAGTATACTAAAACTTTGAACTCCTGGGCTCAATCCACCCTCCCACCTCAGCCTACAGAGAGGACTACAGGCATGTGCCAGTGTATCCAGCTATGCTCAAAATATTTTTGTATAGAGACGGTTTCTCACTCTGCCACTCAGGTTAGAATGCAGTGGCCCAACCATAGCTCACTATAGCCTCAAACTCCTGGGATGTTATCCTTCTGCCTCAGCCTCCCACGTGGCTGGGACTACAGTCATATGCCACTTGCTATATTACATTCTTTTTAAGAATCAATTAAGGCAATTTAAAATGCAAAATGAATTCATTCTAGTCTGATTTGAATAGTACAATAATCGATAACATTTCAAATGTTTCTAAAAGTCTATTACTTATTATAATGATAATTATCATAAACATAAAATTATATTGGCCATTTGATATTCTATCCCAAAATGGTTAGTGGCATCAAAGGATATTGATGCTTTCTATGATACCAACTTTTAAAAATTAGGAGCCAATCCCTACTACATTCTTATTTTTCCTTCATACCCTACTATGTGCCTAGCCTCCACTGTACAGTGTCTCTCATCAAGCTCACATGTGTATGAGCCCTAAAACAAAGTCTACTTGTGTGAATGGAAAAGACAACACTACCTCCAGTTGCTGGATCTCAGGCACATTACCACTAACTTCTCATGGGAAAAACACAAACATTGCCATTAAGTTCAGAAAAGTAAAATTAAAAACAGTACACAGCCATACCTGGATTAGTAATGAATGACAGCAACACAGCCTGGAACTATCAGTTTCATCTGGACCGGAAGAAATCTCAACAGAGGAATTTTTGGCTGCAGCTCTGCTATTTGGGGAGAATTTTGAAAATTAAACTCTGATCCACTGAAAGTGGAATGTGCCTATGCAGATCATAGTACTGTGTAGGCCCTTCCAGCCAAAGGTTTATATGAGATCTAATAAAGGACATGTCAGAATAAATTTTTCAGTTTTTCCATTTGAGCTTGATAAAAAATAAATGACAGCATTATAGCTCAGAATATTCATACCTTGGAGCTGCCAAACTAAATAATTTAATATCTTTTTGAACAGAAAAATCTCTTCCCTCAGGACATATTTTTCAAAATATTAAATGTTCTGTTTAGCTCTCCTCTTGCAAGCAGCTGCATTCTTTGCTTTTTTTTTGGAAACTGGAGAATGATGGTCTTGCCTCTCCTATAATTGAAGAAAAATTCCAGTCGCATTAGGTAGAAAGCATTCAAATCACATACTTTTATAAATTATAAATGATGGTACTCTTAACAGTATGTGAAATTTGATTTAGTCAAAATATCCTCAAGAGGTATGGAGAAAAGAATGTTTTAAAATAAAAAGTAGTAAAATATTTCACACTGCAAAATTAAATTAGTCATCTCTTCAAAGTTTGTTTCAGTGAGCATGGAAGGCATTTAGCAATGAAATAAGATTAACTGTGAAAATCAGAATGCCCTGGTACATGTGTAATGAGACTTTGTTTTTGTCTTAAGAAGCATGATGACGCAGCTCTATCAACTGGTACACATAATGATTTCCATGTGCTAATCCTGCAAAGGTTAAGGTTCATTATTAGCTAAAATGCTGCTTTTGAAATAGTTCTTCTTAAATACATTCTTCCATTTAGGCAGAAGATTTAAGACCATAATTTTCAGAGCTATCACATACTACATTGTTTAAATCTGCTAGAAATTCCTTGGGCTCTAAGGAGTACAGTTGGATACTGCCAGTCTAATCAGACAGTTTATTTTAAAGGTGATGAAATGGTGGGCTTCAGTGTCCTCCTTTGAGTTGGTTGGTGGAAGATCCTATAGTTGAGGGTAAATTTTGGGCTTCAGCGATGATTTTTTTTTCCCATTGCTGAATATTACTCCTATCTAGAATACTGTGCTTGAAACATGAATGCTAAGGAAGTAAATGGTGTACCCACCTGCTTGGTATGAACAAGATTTGGGGGAATACGAGAGTAGATTTTCTAGAGCTCTAACAATTATCTGTGTCTTGGGGAAGTGGAATCATTCAGTTTGAATCATTTTCAAACTTATCTAGGGAGCTGAGGGGCTCCTCAGGAGAGCCTCAGGACTACTAGTGGGAGTAGGGTCAAGAAAGGAGGGGGTCTTTTCTGCCTACCCTTTAACTAAAGAGCTTTTACTAGATACAAAGCAAAACAAAGAATTTTGAAAATAAGAAACTAGTTTTTTCTTGTTTGTCACAGAACTTCCTGAGAATGGGTTTGGGTAGTCAGGGTTGCATTATCTGTGACCAGGAAGCACACCAAGACCGTATTCACTTGGTTCTCCAGTTCTTTCTCCTAAGCAGTGCCATTTTCAAAGGAATGGTTTCTTTCTCTAGACTTTTACACATGATAAGATGTGTAAAGAATGACTCCTTGGTTATCTCCTTTTCCTGGAGGAGTTCTACATTTTTCAGGTTGTCATGATGATTCATGTGAATGACAATTTTAGTTAAGAAAATAACTTTGGGTCTTTGGTCAACTAGGAAAATAATATATACTAAAAGTCTACATGCTTGCCTTTGAAAGCTTTAAATAAAAACCAAACTGCTGTCAATTTGGAATTTCTTTTTCTAGTGAATTTATTAACTAATTCTAAATTGTTTTTTTCCACCACACAATTAACTTCTAAAATATTGAACTCTTTGATTCCAAGTTGGCTTGAGCATTTTACACAAAAAAATCAAAAAAATTTAAGAAGAAATATTTACATTGTTTTAAAGTGAGCTGCTCATTTCTTAGGAATTTTCACAACTGGGAAAAATAACTTTTAGGAAATGCACAATGTAGGAAAAAATTTTTAAAACAAAGCTGTCACATGTAGATATAAAGCACAACACAGCGATGCCACAATTAACAAACTACCTGGAGTGAAGCCCCTTTATCATACAAGGATGTAAACTCAGGTATACACTCTTAGTATACAGAATAATGGTGAGCACCTTTTCATGTACACAGAAGTTCCCTAAAACCAATGACACAGGTAACAAACAGGACCAATAAGTCTCCTGGGAAGGAAAAGTAGTTACATCCTATTAAGAGAATTTGTGAAATCCTCTGAAACCTATAAAGAACTATGAAGCCTCTCCCACCAAAAAACACATATTCATGAAATTCTGTGTAGAATTTCAGAGGTTTATAGGCCCTTTGAAGGACATTCAAAGATGTCAGGTTAAGAGCTCCTGAGGCAGAGATACAGGCTCATGAAGGGAAAAACATAGTGTAGCCACTGAGCCTGCCAGATAAAAGTATAGGAATTGGACGAAGGAAAATTTAAAAGCAAAATAAAAACATGAGGTAAAGTGAGAAAAGCAGAGGGTTTTAAAAGAGAAACATAAATAATTAGGGAGACAGTCGAACAGAAAAAAGTGAACAGATTATAAAACTAAAGGAAAAGGCACAGAAAAAAAAATGAAGTAGAGAAGACAGACAGAGGGAAAATGCACAAAGAGAGAATATATGCTTATGTTGAACTTTACTGCCAGCATTTAAGTGCTTCTCATTTGCTGGTAAGGTGGAAATATTCTTCATATATTAACTCAAACTTCCCAGAACCCCTAAGGGACTTATCTTCTACATTTCACATCTCAAGAAACCAAGGCACAGAAATGTTCAACAGTCTAGTGACAGAGTTAGGATTCAAACAAAGCCAACCTCTCAATCTTTATTAGCAATGCCCACTATAACCTGCCTTCCTGATAACACTCTGAAAGGCATCTTGAGACCTGTAATATTCATATTCCTTTTGGAGGCAATCTCCTAATAATGAAGATGATACTAAAATATATTGTATTTCTTAACAGACACTAACAGAATCTAAATCAAACCTTCATTGAGATCTAAAGTTATCATGATCTTCATTCCAATTGAAATGAGTCTTTCAATTAGGTTTTTAATTTTTTAGAAATTTCATAATTTCACTTGTCAAAATACTTCATGTGCATTAGAATATATTATCAAAAGTGTATGTAGAAATATGGCTTTAACAGTCCACTAACATTTACTAATATTCACTAAAGTACTTCAAGTTCCATAGCTCCCTATCATGGTACACATTTGTCAGATTGGTTGCCAGCTGTTTCATTTTAGTTATTTTTTTCACAATACTGTTTTGTTAAAACTGCCTTCCCAAATCATGAATACATTTTTCAGCTACACTGACCTTGAAAGGTTTGTGTTATACAGATCTGGTCTACTGCATGTCAGTGTGGTTTTCTTTTAGAGGGCATTTTTGGTATGAATACTACGTTTACAAGTAACTTCCTTCTTCTTAGAGTTTCAGTAATTGGTATTTTTCACATAGTTACTGGGTAAAAAATAGAATGTATGCTTCAAAGCCAGGGTAACCCCTGGCAATATGTTTCTCTTTTATAAATGAACGGTTGAAATCATCTTGTCACAGGTGTGGAACAAATAGAGAACAGATGCTCAGATTTAAAATGCATTAATTTGATCTTATAAAAGTATAAAATTACCTGATTTTAGTTGTAGAACTAGATGAAACATTCAGAGAAAACAATACTAGAACAAAGTACCAAAATTAACATCATTTAGTTACTAGGTAGTATACATGGGTTCACTATTCAGGATTAAACATTGAATACATCTTTAAAAGTAGAAGACATAAAAGCGGAAGTCACCGACTGCGGGAAGGTGAGCGGTCGCTGGCTAACTGTTGGTAGAATTGGGCTATTGACTGAAGATTTTTTTCCCTGGTGATTCAGGGAGAAATTTACATTTTGACTTTTTCTTTTTAAACCATGGCTTTTGTTCACAAATTGCTGACAAGCATTTATATTCTCAGAAAATGCCCAGAGTCAAATATTGGCTTGCATCCTTTTTTGGGTATTCAGTTTGCAGACTATTGTTCCAATAGTCCTCAGAAACCAGTCGCTGTTTCTGGCAAAGCCTCCTCACAGAGGAAGACTCAAGGGGGGTTGCAAGAGCATCACCAGCAAGAAGTTGCCTTGGATACAACTTCTCCTGAGGAAGAGCCAGAAGTCAGTTTTGATAAAGCAATTAGAGATGAAATAAAGGACCATTTTATACGTTTGAAGGATGAACTTGTGAATCACTGGATAGGGCCAGAAGGCCGCCCTCTGCATGAGGTCTTGTTGGAACAAGCCAAGGTTGTCTAGCAGTTTCGTGGGAAAGAAGATTTAGATAAGTGGATAGTGACTTCTGATATAGAAGGCAGAAGTGAAGTATTCAGAAGTGAAGTATTCTTAAAAATGGGCAAGAAGTGAAGTATTCTTAAAAATGGGCAAGAATAACCAAAGTGCACTGCTCTATGGAACTCTGAGTTCTGAGGGACCTTATGATGGAGATAGTAGCCAAAGTGGGTACTGCGCAATGATATCCAGGATACCAAGGGTAAGTGAGGCCCAGGAGCCAAAGTTTTCTAGTGAACTGGAGTGAATTTCATTGTAGCATGAATTACAGGAGATAGCTTTTGTTTCTGTAAATGAAAACATCTGGCATGTTATATGTGGGTATCTTACCTGTGTATGGGGACACATAACTTTTGGGCACAAATATAAAATAGAAGCACAGTGGGGAGGTTGTTCCTGAGAAGGAGTTATTAATACTTGTTCCTGGGCTTAGCACCTGTAACTCAGTGGCTAGGGCGTCGGCCACATACACTGGGGCTGGCAGATTCGAACCTGGCCTGGGCCAGCTGAATAACAATGAAAACTACAACGAAAAAAAAAAAGCTGGGCATTGTGGTGGGCACCTGTAGTCCTAGCTACGTGGGAGGCTAAGGCAAGATAATTGCTTAAGCCCAAGAGTTTGAGGTTGCTGTGAGCTGTGACACCACAGCACTCTACTGAGGGCGATACAATGAGACTGTCTCAAAAAAAAAAAAATTACTTGTTTCTGGGCATCACTTTGGGTCAGGGAGGAATATTCTTATGTTTGAAGAATTCTGAGAGGTTAGGCATTTGAAAGATACCTGGAGAGATTTTCATCTCCTGTAACATAGACCATGATCTCTGTAATGGTCAGGGGTTCCTTTGAATAGGGTCAGACTGTGGCTTTTTTCCTTTTTTTTTAATAAGCTTTTAATTTAATTTCATTTTTTTTGAAACAAAGTCTTACTTTGTTGCCCCAAGCTAGAGTGCCACAGCAACCTTGGCAACCTCAGTCTTTTGGACTCAAACGATCCTCCTGCCTCAGCCTCCTGAGTACCTGATTAATACAGTAGGCACCTACCCTGACACTTGGCTAGTTTTTCTGTTTTTATTTTATTTTATTTTTTTTATTTATTTTTCTTTTGAGACAGTCTCTCAAGCTGTCACCCTGGGTGAATGCTGTGGGGTCATAGTTCACAGCAACCTCAAACTTTGGGCTTAAGCGATTCTCTTGCCTCAGCCTCACAAGTAGCTGGGACTATAGGCACCCACCACAATGCCCGGTTCTTTTATTTTATTTTATTTTATTTTTCAGTTTTTGGCCAGGGCTGAGTTAGAACCCGCCACGTCTGGCATATGGGGCTGGCGCCCTATTCCTTTGAGCCACAGGCACCACCCACCTGGCTATTTTTTTGTTGCAGTTGTCTTTGTTTTAGCTGGCTAGGGCCAGGTTTGAACCCGCCAGTCTTGGTGTATGTGGCCGGTGCCCTACCTACTGAGCTATGGGCGACGCCCAGTTTTTCTGTTTTTAGTAGAGATGGGATCTTGCTCTTGCTCAGATTGGTCTTGATCTCCTGAGCTAAAGTAATCCACCCTCCTTGGCCTCTTGGATTATAGGTGTGAGCCACTGCACCTGGCCAACTTTCATTTTAGGATAATTATAGATGTACAGAAAAATTGCAGTTGCAAAGATAGTAAAGAGAATTCCCATACGCTCCTCAACCAGCTTCTTCTGTTGTTAACATCTTACATTACTAGGTTTATCATGATTAAGGAACTAACATCCACTGGGTGCCGTGGATTAGAGTACTAATCCTAGTACTCTGGGAGGTTGAGGCAGGAAAATCCCTTGAGCTCAAGAGTTTGACGTTAGTCTGAGCAAGAGTGAGATCCCTCCACCTCTACTAAAAACAGAAAAATTATCTGGGCATTGTTGTGTATACCTGTAGTCCCAGCAACTCAGGAGGCTAAGGCAGGAGGATCACTTGAACCTGAGTTTGAGGTGGCTGTGAACTTGGCTGGTGTCATGGTGTTCTAGCCTGGGGCCACAGAGTAAGATTCTGCCTCAAAAAAAAGGAAACTTGGGCGGCACCTGTGGCTCAGTGAGTAGGGCGCCGGCCCCATATACCTAGGGTAGCAGGTTCGAACCCAGCCCCGGCCAAACTGCAAAAAAATAGCCAGCCGTTGTGGCAGGCACTTTCAGTCCCAGCTATTAGGAAGGCTGAGGCAAGAGAATCACCTGAGCCCAAGAGCTGGAGGTTGCTGTGGGCTGTAACGCCATGGCACTCTACCGAGGGTTGACAAAGTGAGACTCTGTCTCTTAAAAAAAAAAAAAAAAAAAGGGAAACTAACAGGCCAGCACCCGTGGCTCAGTGGGTAGGGCGCCAGCCTCATATATGGAGGGTAGCGGGTTCAAACCCAGCCCCAGCCAAACTGCAGCAAAAAGATGGCCGGGCGTTGTGGCAGGCACCTGTGGTCCCAGCCGCTTGGGAGGCTGAGGAAAGAGAATTGCTTAAGCCCAGGAGTTGGAGGTTGCTGTGAGCTGTGTGACACCATGGCACTCTACTGAGGGCAATAAAGTGTGACTCTGTTTCTACAAAAAAAAAAAAAAGGAAACTAACATCAGCGTATCACTATTAACTAAATTCAGGGCTGTTGTGAGAATTAAATTAAGATTATGCGTACAAAATGCTAGTTGTAAGTATTCAGTGGATACTATTATTAACTACTACTTGTTAAAGAAAAATTTAAGCTATATTTGTCTTAGTTTTCTGAGGTAGAGAAAGGCAGTCATCATAAATGGGTCACTCAGAAGGCCCATTCATTTTCTTTTTTTAATTTTACTTTCAACTGGCTTTCAATTGTCTTAGGTTAAAGTTTTTCTTTTCTTTTCTTTTTTAGAGACAGAGTCTAACTTCGTCACCCTTGGTAGAGTGCTGTGGCATCATAGCTCACAGCAACCTCCAGCTCTTGGGCTTTGGCGATTCTCTTGCCTCAGCCTTCCTAGTAGCTGGGACTACAGGTCCCTGCCACAATGCCTGGCTATTTTTTTGCGTTTGGCCGGGAGTGGGTTCGAACCTGCTACCCTAGGTATATGGGGCCGGCGCCCTACTCACTGAGCCATAGGCACTGCCCTGAAGTTTTTGTTTTTAATTTTTCTTTTTCTTTCTTTCTTTCTTTTTTTTTTTTTTGTAGAGACAGAGTCTCACTTTATCACCCTCTGTGGAGTGCCGAGGCATCACACAGCTCATAGCAACCTCCAACTCCTGAGCTTAGGCGATTCTCTTGCCTTAGCCTCCTGATTAGCTGGGACTACAGGTGCCCCCCTCCAATGTCTGGATATTTTTCTGTTTTTGCAGTTCGGCCAAGGCTGGGTTTGAACCCGCCCCCTTTGTATATGGGGCTGGCGCCCTACTTGATGAGCCACAGGTGCTGCCCTAATTTTTCCTTTTCTTTTTTTCCTTTAGCGATTCTCTTGCCCTTAGCTTCCCAAGTAGCTGGATTATAGGTGCCCGCTATAAGCCTAGCATTTTTTTTTTTCTTTTTGCAGTTTTTGGCTGGGGGTGGGTTTGAACCCGCCACCTACGGCATATGGGACTGGCACCCTACTCGCGTCTACCCTATGTAAGCACTGCATTGGGCCATTTGTGTCTTATACTTTTTTTTAAATTTTTTTTTAGAGAAAGAGTCTCACTTTATCATCTTTAGTAGAGTGCTGTGGCATCACAGCTCACAGCAACCTCCAACTCCTGGGCTTAGGCGATTCTCTTGCCTCAGCCTCCCAAGTAGCTGGGACTACAGGCGCCCGCCACAATGCCCTGCTACCCTTGGTATATGGGGCCGGCGCATTACCCACTGAGCCACAGGTGCAGCCCCTGTGTCTTGTACTTTAAAGACTAAAATGCTAAGGCCGGGAGAGGTGGCTTACGCCTATAATGCCAGAACTCTGGGAGGCTGAGGAAGGTGGATTGCTTGAGCTAATAAGTTCAAGACCAGCCTGAGCAAAAGCGAGACCCCCGTCTCTACTAAAAATAGGCTGGTCCTATTGAGGCAAGAGGATTGCTTGAGCCCAAGTTGGAGGTTGCCATGACACCAGGACACTCTACCCAGGGCAGCAGCTTGAGACTCTGTTTCAAAAGAAGAAAAGAAAAATGGTTAGTGAATCTGTTTGATGCTGCTGATTTGGTGATGAGTCACATTTTACTAATAGTGGAGGAAGAGATAAAATTAACTTCTCTTTCTATATCTTAGGGCTCTTTTGAGAGGAAGAAGTCTTATGATTGGTCCCAGTTTAACACTCTGTATCTCCGGGTCCGTGGGGATGGTCGACCATGGATGGTGAATATCAAGGAGGACTCAGATTTTATACAGAGGAAGAATCAGATGCACAGTTACTTCATGTTCACCCGTGGGGGGCCCTACTGGCAGGAGGTCAAGATTCCTTTTTCCAAATTTTTCTTCTCTAATCAAGGAAGAATCCGGGATGTTCAGTCTCAGCTTCTGCTTGACAAGATCTCTTTTATAGAATTTACCTTGGCTGATAAAGTGGATGGTCCATTCTTCCTGGAAATTGATTTTATTGGAGTGTTTACTGATCCAGCCCACACAGAAGAGTTTGCCTATGAAAATTCTCCAGAGATTAGCCCAAGACTTTTCAATTAAATAACAT
>CAUYRH010170950.1:0-15777 GCA_963574655.1 Perodicticus potto | reverse complement strand
GAATTTTATTAACATATCCCAGGTTTTTGTGGTTTGTGTTTTGTTGGTTTCGCCATGGGAATATAACATTAAGTGTGGGGCATAAATTTTGTATTTGTATTTAAAAAAAAAAAAAAAAAAAAAAAAAAAAATAATAATAATAATAATAAATCTCAAACCAGATGGTGTCACAGCAAAATTCTACCAGAACTACAAATAAGAACTGGTACCTCTTTTAAAACAATTATTATATAATACCGAGAAGGAGGAAATCCTTTTTAATTCATTCTATGAAGCCAATATCACCTTGAGATGAAAGCCAGCAAAGGGACATTAGAAAAATAGAAAACTACAGACCAATATCCCTTATGAATATAGACTCAAACATTGTCAACAAAATACTAGCAAACTGAATTCAACAACACACTGAAAAGAAAATTTACTATGATCAGGTGTTCATCCCAGGGATGCAAGGACAGTTCAACACATGCAAATCAACAAACATGATTCACCATATAAATATTAATAGAAGCAAAAACAAAGGCCATATGATTATCAACATATGCAGAAAAAGCATTAGACAAAATCCAGCACACTTTCATGATAAAAACCTCCAACAAACTAGGTACAGAGGGAACATATCTGTACACTATCAAAGCCATATATGAAAAACCCACAGTCAACGTCATACCAAATGGGGAAAATTTGAAGGCATTCCCCCTAAGAACTGGAATAAGACAAGGATGCTCAATGTCACACTTCAATTCAATATAGTACTAGAAGTCCTAGCAGGTCAGTCATGCAAGAGAAAGAAATAAAGGGCATTCAAATTGGGAAAGAGGAGGTCAAACTGTCCTATTCATTGGTAATATGATCTTATATGTAGGAAACCCTAAAGACTCTACCAAAAGTCTCTTGGAATTGATAAATTCAGCAAAGTCTCAGTTTACAAAACTAATGCACACAAATCAGTATCATTTCTTTTCTTTCTTTCTTTTTTTTTTTTTTTTTTGTAGTTTTTGGCTGGGGCTGGGTTTGAACTCGCCACCTTCAGCATATGGGGCCGGCACCCTACTCCTTTGAGCCACAGGCGCCACCCAAATCAGTATCATTTCTATATACTAATAACAGTGAAGTTGAGATGCAAATCAATGACTCACTACCATTCACAATAGCTACAAAGAACATAAGATACCTGAGAATATACTTAACCAAGGCAGCAAAAGACCTCTACAAGGAGAACTACAAAACACTGATGAAAGAAATCACAGATGACACAAACAAATGTAAAAATATCCCTTGCCTATGGATTGTCACAATTATCATTGTTAAAATGTCCACACAGCCCAAAGTGATTTACAGATTTAATGCCATTCATATCAAAATGCCAACATTTTACCACACATTTCATAGACCTAGAAAAATAATGTTAAGTTTCATTTGAAACCAAAAAAGACCCCAAATAGCCATCCTAAGCAAAATGAACAAATCTGGAGGCATCACGTTACCTGACTTCAATTTATATCATGAGGCTAGAGTAAACAAAGCAACGTGGTACTGGTATAAAATTAGAGACATAGACCAATGGAACAAAATAGAGAACCCACAAATAAAATCACATAGTAATGATCAAATGATCTTCAACCCAGTGGACAACAATATACACTGGGGAAAGGAAGCCCTATTCAAAAAATCTTGCTGAGAAAATTGGATGGCCACATACAGAAGAATGAAACAGGATCCCTATCTCTGACCACATACCAAAATTAATTCAGTGTGGATAAGAGACTTGAATGTAAGGCATGAAACCATAAAAATTCTAGAAGAAAACTTACCTCTTCTGGACATTGACCTAGGAAAAGGGTTTATGACACATACAACAAGAAAAAATACATAAATGGGACTTAAACTAAATTAAAAAGCTTCTGCACAGGATAGACAACCTACTGAATGGGAGAAAATATTTGCAAACTATACATTCAACAAGAGGACTAATATCTGAAATCGACAAAGAACCCAAACAAATCAGCAAGAAAAAACAAAACAAAACAAATAACCCCATCAAAAAATGGGTACCAGACAAGAAGAGAAGCTTTTCACAAGAGAAAGATAGCCTATAAACATATGAAAAAATGATCAACATCACTAATCATCAGGGAAATGCAAATTATAACTACAATGAGATCCCACCTTACCCATATCAGAATGGCCATTATCAAAAAGTCAAAAAACAAATACTGGCGTGGATGCAGAGAGATAGACACACTTATTCAGTGCTGGCAGGACTGCAAACTAGTATAGCCTCTATGGAAAACAGAATGAAGATTCCTCAAAGAAATAAATGTAGACCTATCATTCATGCTTGTGAGCCCACTGCTGAACATCTACCCAAAAGGAAAATTATTTTATAAAAAAGACACTCGAATATTTACCATAGCACAATCCACAACTGCAAAGATGACCACCAACCTAATTGCTCATTGATGGATGAGTAGATAAAGAAAATGTGGAAATGTGATGTGTGTGTTATGTATGTGTACACATATATGCATGCACATATGTATACACACACCGTGGAGTACTACTGAGCCATAAAAAGGAACGAAAAACATCATTTGGAGCAACTTGGATGAAACTGGAGGTCATTATTCTATGCAAAGTACCTCAGGAATGGAAAAACCAAACACCATATGGTCTCATTAACAAGTGGGAGGTAAATGATACAACACAGGCACAAAGAGATATAAAGGACATTGAAAACCAAGAAGGGGGAAGGTGGGAGATAAAATCGTACGCATTTGATAGAATGAACAGTATTCTGATGAAAGACATGCCAAAAGCCCTGACTTAAGCATTATACAAGGTATCCATGTAACAAAAACATAATGTACCACCCTAATATTTTGAAATTTTAAAAAATTGCGGTAATAAATAATACTAATGTATAATGCTCATACACAAAGAGAAAAAGTGCAAGAAATAAACTTTTACTTAATCGATGTGATTTAATAGTCAAAATTATTTATAACCTGCAGTTTACAAAGACAAATAATTGAAGGGGTGAAGTTGGGAAGCACTCCCCTGGCAATAATTGAAGCAAGTGCTGTATACTCCCACAGAAACAAATCTTCAAGCCAACCATATGTTACAATGATTTCCAAAAGATGAGTTTTGCAACAGCCTAGGTTTTATTGAAGTAGCTCAATGCACATTTTTACAAAATAAAGCTTTAATACACTTTCATAAAAAGAAGTCAGTATCATGCAGCATCTTAGGACATAACGAAAAGAAGAGTTCAAATTAACAAAGAATAGGGTTAAGACTCCTAATTCTCTTGCATATTGGGGCCAGGGTGCTAAAATGGTTAACACTGTCAATTTGATTTTTATGCTAACCATTTAATTACATTGATCGCTATTATCCCTCCATTCCAGTTACACTGAAGCCAGATTGCTATAGGGAGAATATTTGTTTACAATAGGAGTTTCATTTATTCCAAATCTCAGTCTCTCGGATGTTACAAAAGTATCATGCATTATCAGGCCTCAACAGAAAATAGAGATCATCCAGTTTAACAATCTTATTATAGATGAGAAATCTGAAGCCCACAGTGCAGGAAGGATATGCCCAAGATGACACAAGCAAATAGCAGTGGTATCAAAATTCTGAAGTGGGAGATCTTTCAGTTAACCTACACTATGGTCAATGAATACTAAACCAACAGAATGCTCAACCACTGGGACTCATCATCCATTAGAATGTGATGAGTACTGCTGGATTCCTGTGGTTTCTCCCCAACATGATTAAGCACTTAATACTCAAAAGAAAACATTGGCATCGAGCCTGAAAGGTCTAGAAAAAAAACAAACAATCCACTATTTCTTCCTTTTCCTCATAAGACAAGTCAGTTTAATTATCAGCAATTTTCATCAGGTTTTGATGTTTTCCACCAAGAGCCAAGGTCAAGTTATGATCACGAGTAGCTGCCAAAGCAGTGACATGGTAGATCTAATAATTTAGATCAATTACCTCGATTTCATCATGGAAATAGATTAGAGCAAAAGAAGGGGAAGGAAGTGAGGCTAGGAAGATGCTCAGAGAAGAAAGAAAAGGGCGAGAGGACTAGAGGGCTCAACCAAGGTCCAAGGTGAGCCTAGTTGGAGTAAGAGTAAGGAAGGCAGAAGAATAAGCAATGTTACCATTTTAGGTTTTACATGTATAAATCTGGTGCTAATAAGGTAACAATCAGGAATTTAATCCCCATTAAGGATGTTTACTACGTCAACTCCTACTTCTGATGCTGCTAGAAAAGGCTAGTTCATTTATTGAACCTTACCCTGTGAGCTGTCTATAAATGAATGAACCCATTTCATGCTCACACTATACAGTTCTATGGGCTAAGTTCTATTATCTTCTTGTTACAAATGAGGAAACTGAAACAGGGAAATGATAAATAGCATGTCCAAGGTTATACAGTTAGAAGCTGAGCTTTAAAAAATGCACTAGTTTGAGTCCATGCTCTTAATCACCATTTCATGTTTTTCTATAGATTGGTAGCTATTTTCCAAAGTAGAAATGTGGTACTTCCCAAAGCTCACATTTGTTGTCTGTTATGCCAAGCTGCCTCCCCAAAATATTTATCTTGCCTCTAATTTTCTGTTCCCTTAGTCCTCAAGCCATTTAGTTTGTCTCAGGACATGGTGTATTTGATTTCTTTGGCAGAACCACAGAGGTGGTTCTTTTCTTTTCCTTCTCAGTTAATGTTGGTCATGTGGTGGAGAGTGGATTGGGGCTGGAGCTAAATTTTAGCAATGGACTTTAACTTCTGATGAGTATTATTTATGAAAGTTCTACTTGGAAATTGTCTCACCATATTAATATACACGACATAAAAATACATGGGTTTGTTTGATACTAACATAAGTAACATAGTTACTTATTTGGTGGAAATATATGTCCTTTAGGGCTCAGGAATGGTGTTACAGTTACATGCACTAACTTTTCCAAAGAGAGGGTTTCAGAGTGTTTTCTTTTAGGTAACTTACTTCTAGAAATGCATCTGTAAATTAGAGCTTCTTTTTTTTTTTTTTTTTGCAGTTTTTGGCCAGGGCTGGGTTTGAATCTACCACCTCTAGCATATGGGGTTGGCACCCTACTCCTTTGAGCCACAGGCGCTGCCAGTAAATTAAAAAATATGTAAAAATCATGTTATCTCATTACCTCCTGGGTCAGGTGGTATAGCTTTTGATTGCTAAGATTATAAATTGGAATTGGGAATTTTCTGTACTTTAGCTAGGGCATGACTTTCCCCAGAGTATTTATTCATGGTCATCTAATTTTAATAGAGTTGTAACACATTATGGGTGTGGGGCCAGAGATCTCAGTGGGTTATAGTCCAGTGATAATGAGGCTACAGTTATAGGGCTTAATCCCTGGAAAGGCCAGATAACTCTCGGCTACTCACTCCAACATTAAGGCTAAGCAGCTGCTTCACAGTATGTGCCATTGGTTTCAAGAGGACCTCGACAGGAAAGGGGGCCAGGTGGCTTAATGCAAGCTCATTGCTATGGCTGGAAAAAACATCTTAATGTGCAAACTCTGTTAATGGTGTTTGGGAGGCATCATCTTTCTGTACAGGGGCTAGCATAGAACACAGTGCATTTAACATCATTAAGTAGAACAAAGAGCATCTTCCTTTGCTCTGTAAATATTATTCTTCACAAATGCTAATGTATTTCCAATCCCCTACATTTCATGAAGCCTTTTATAGAGCTCACACTGCAACTATTTAATGATTCCTAGCAGTGTTCTATCTTGGGAGGTCCAAAACAGATTTAGCGGAAGCAAATACTTTTAGGGTGGGTGGTCCTACCCACAGAATCTGCTTCTATCAGCACACTGGGTTCCTCTCCGCTCTTGCCGGTAGTTCACGGAGCAACAACCTGAAAAAGTCTCAGGTTTTCTTCTCAGTACTTATTCTGAGTTCTACGCTGTACACTGCTTTGTCAGGTCCTCTAAACCAAGCTGCTATTCATCAAGTCCTTTAAGACACAAGTTTCAAAACTATTCATCTTCAATAGAAAACTTCAGTTGAGAACCGCTGTCTTAGACTAAGAAGGGGTTCCTTCATGAGTAGTGGAGATGAAGAGGCAGCAGTGGGACCATTTTGAGCCTCAGGTCCAAATCCTGAGGAGGGGTAGGGTGAGGAGTTGGCCCGCCCAGGGAGGAGCCTTACTATCAGAGAAGAAGCCTATCAAGAACCTGCCTAGGGCTACTACTTTCTGCGTTTTGCCTCAGCATCATGTTACAACCCAGAATGCTTTGCAGATGGCTCCCCTAGAGCAACCAATCAGAAGCCCCCTAGGCGCCTCTGTTCCTGCGCTGACCAATTCTCAACACTACCCTAGGTTTTACCTTAGCAGAGTATCCCTGCATTTTGTTTCAACCCATAATGCATCACGCCAAAGAGTATAAAACCTGCTTTCACTCCCAACTCGAGGTCGTCCTCTGCCCAGAGTGCTGCCCGAGGCAGGCCCGAGCATATGCTTGACTAAAGACACGCCTTTGTTCTTATATGTGTGTCTGGTGGTCTCTCAGTGGCCGAATTCGGTTGCAACAGAGATAAGTCTGAATAATACCTAACGTTACTTTCTGAAGCCTTAAAACTAAAAGTAATTTGGAGAGACAGGGACTGAGGGCTTGATTCCACATCAGCCACTAGTAAAGTTTGTTTGCAGTTATCGATGAATTGTTCATAGTATCATGCTGTGATGATATGGTTGGCAAAGATCTAGACGTCAGACAAAATCCCTTCGCCAGATGTGTATCTGTCTGCCTAAGAGGAAAATGATTTCAAGACATGTTCTCATTGTCACTTTCCATCAAACATGGGTGATCTACTGTACATAGAAATATGACATATAACAAGGATACTTCGGTATTACTCAGACATGGACCGCATTGGCCAGTGGATTGTTCAGAATAGCCTTTTGTTTTGCCACATACTTTCTTGCTGAACTTTCTTTCTTATACATGTTCTCTTTGAAATATCAGTGTGGGGATGGGTTTTTAGCATAGTATAATAATCCCAAAGACATGTGTTGGCAAGCATGTGGGTAAATGGGCACTCTCACATATTGTTGATGGTGTGTTAAAGAGAACAATCTGAGTGGAGGGCAACTTCGAAATTAGAAATGCACATAAGCTTTCACTTAACAATTCTGTTTTTAGGAATTTATACTGATGATAAATTTACATATTTATAAATAGTTGATTTCTAAAGATCTTCATGGAACCTTTGTTTATAATAGCAAAATATCAGAAACAAATATCCACCAGTGGGGGCCTGGGGAAGTAAGTTACGGTACTTTCAAACAATAAAACACTTTGTATCTGTTAAAGGAGAGTGAAGTACAGATATGAGAAAAATCTCAAAACATGGCCTCATAACAGCAAAAGATATAGTGGATAACTACTTGTATTAAAAATGTATCCGCAGCAAACATCCTTACAAGCACACAGACAGAAATGGGCCATATATGTCCAAGTAGAAAATAAAGGTTATTTTCTCTCAAATTTCCTCTGAATAAAAGGGAGTAGTCTTATATTCAAATATGTACACAATCTCTCATGTAATGTGGTACTTCACATTCATCCACTTTTTTAATCCACAAAGTACAGTTTGGAAAAGACATATCAAGTTGAAAAATTCTCAATAAATGATAGTTTTGGATGCTCAGAGAGAGTATCTGCTAGAATTAGAAAGAAGGGATGCAAATAAATTATTTCTAAGGGTCTGACCTTGTAACTGCAAGTGTTAGATATCATAAATATTCTTTTAAAAGATCTCTTTTAAAATGAATGCAGTAAAAGGGGCTCTTATTAGCCTATGGGACAGTTTAACCATTAAAAACAATAACGAATGCCATGGAATGAAACAAATTAAAAATATAAAAACACAAAGGGCTTATAAAGATATTCGTTAAAGTTCCCCCACTTAGGCTCGGCGCCTGTGGCTCAACGAGCTAAGGCGCCAGCCACGTACACCTGAGCTGGTGGGTTCGAATCCAGCCCGGGCCTGCCAAACAACAATGATGGCTGCAACCAAAAAATGGCCGGGCGTTGTGGCGGGTGTCTGTAGTCCCAGCTACTTGGGAGGCAGAGGCAGGAGACTCGCTTGAGCCCCAGGAATTGGAGGTTGCTGTGAGCTGTGATGCCACAGCACTCTATCCAGGGTGACAGCTTGAGGCTCTGCCTCAAAAAAAAAAAAAAAAAAAAGTTCCCCCACTTAAAAAAAACAAGAAAAGCATCAAAACACCTCTCAATTGGACACTTTTGCAAGGACCTTGGGTTGCAACGGCTTATACTGAAAGCTGACAATTAAAAAATTAAGAGTTTATTTTGACTTCTCTATATGCCTATATTTTAGGATGACCAAAGAGTCCTAGCTGATGTGGTAAAGTTTTTTTCAACCAAAGTTTTCTAGCTAATAAGTACAGAAGGAATGATAAATTTAGAAAGTAACAATTTTACAAGTCCCAATGAAATAATTGATTCATGCAATTCTCATCAATACATGAAACCACTGGATATAAAGCTAGTAAAGAACTTTACATAGGAGAGGACAGTCACCCATTGAAACTTATGATCAATCTACTCATCACTATAATAAGGGACAATCAGACTCTGCCTGTGTGCATCCTAACATGACATGTAATAGAAACACACATTACCACCTATGAAGAAATCTTGCAAAATGTAAACCTGAATCTAATTTTACCTCTAAAGCTAACTTCTATTTATAGGAAATACATGGACGAGAAGAGCAAGTTCAACGACACTGAATGAAACTAACAGATAAATCCAGAAAGTGGTACATTCTACAAGACAATGACCGGTTTCTTCAATAAGTTGATGGAATGGAAACAAAAGAAGACTGCCTCACAGTACATAGACTTAGGAGACACAATAAATATAATGTATGGATTTTCTCTGGCTGTTGACTTGGACAAATCATCTACAAAAATAGCATTTTTGAGGGAATTGGAGATGCTGAGTTGGATGTTATCAAGCAAATATTGATTTTTTTTGGGGGGGGGGGCTAGGGCTGGGTTTGAACCTGCCACCGCCGGCATATGGGGCCAGCACCCTACTCCTTTGAGGCACAGGTGCTGCCTGCAAATATTGGTTTTTGTAGATATTATAATGACATTGCGATTTTATTAAAACTTTTCCATAAATGTTGAATCCAGATAAGAATATGGGTGTTCTTTTACTATTCTCCCTACTTTTGTGTAAGTATGGAAATTCATAATAGAAGTTAACAAAGTGATAGAGCAGGTAATAGATATGTGTTGCAAAAATCTAAATACATACCTATGGGACAAACTCAGAAAACAATCATCTTCATGTTATATAAATGGGGAATTGTGACTAGGATTAAAATATGGAGGGACAGAATCATGTGGATTCAAAATCTCAAAGATATTACACAGGAATCAAATGATATGTTTGGATACATGCTGGAAGACTCAAAAAGGAGCTCTACTGATTACAAAAATAATGATGTTAAATATGCAGAGGAAGATTTTGAATTATTCTGTTCAAGAAATATGAGACTAGAAAAATATCTCCGAATGAGTATTTTATACAATATGTGGTTTAAATATGTAAATGAGAGTAAATTAACAAGTTGAACATCCCAAGTAGATGTTCAACTATTTCAATCATTTATTTATTCATTTAGTTTTGTAGAGACAGAGTCTCAGTTTATCACCCTCGGTAGAGTGGTAGAGTGCCGGGGTGTCACACAGCTCACAGCAACCTCCAGCTCCTGGGCTTAGGTGATTCTCTTGCCTCAGCCTCCCGAGCAGCTGGGTCTACAGGCGCCTGCCACAACACCCGGCTAGTTTTTGTTGCAGTTTGAACCTGCCACCCTCAGTATATGGGGCCGGTGCTCTACCCACTGAGCCACAGGCGCCGCCCTCAATCATTTATTTTTATATCTGACAGTTTATGTATTTAGGTGAGTCAAAAACTGTTTAAAAAATTATTTTTTGTAGGGCTGGGTGTGGTGGCTCACACCTGTAATCCCAGCACTTGGGAGGCTGAGGCAGGTGGATTGTCTGAGCTCACAGATTTGAGACCAGCCTGAGGCAGAGCAAGACCTTGTCTCTAAAAAATACCTGGGCGTCGAGGTGGGCATCTGTAGTCGCAGCTACTTGGGAGGCTGAGGCAAAAAAAAGGATCACTTGAGCCCAAGAGTTTGAGGTTCCTGTGAGCTGTGATGCCACGGAACTCTACCAAGGGCTACAAAGTGAGACTGTCTCAAAAAACCAAACCAAACCAAACCAAACCAAACAATTATTGTTTGTGTCACCTTATATTCAAGCACATACTGTATGTGAGTGTGTGTGTTTTGGAGACCTTAGGGATACCAAAGCGAATGAAACTTAACAGTCTGAATGGAGTATTCACTTGGTTTCCTTCAAATGAAACTTCCCATAAGCCCCACTACTCAAATGTAGTAGATGCTTCTGAGAATCCATCATACTCCCGCCCTGGCTGTCCATCATTTACTCCCACTCCCTGTCCCCTTAGCTCTTTGTAATTGCATTGCAATACTTACTATACTCTGCTCTACATAATAACACCACATGGGTGTGTTGTTCACCCCTAATAATAACTAGCATTTACTGAGTACTTAGTTATGTGCCATATGTTATGCTAAGCACTTTAAATGCCTTCTCTTGTTCATTTTTTTCCACAACGTTAAGAGGTATGTGCATTCTGTTTAGTATGAATGAGAAAAATGATGCGTAAACAAATTAAACACTTTTCCCATAGCCTTCTGAGTTCAGAATCTTGGCTATTTCCTTTTCTTCCAGTTTTTCACAAATTCTCTCTTTATTCCTCTGCAGCCTTCAAAGCGATTTTATATGTGTAGACAAGCGAAGATATAAGAGGTGGTCCTAATGCAATAGGTAGGATTCAGACAAACAGGAGGCAGAAAAGGCCAATTCGGGAAAAGGCATCCAAAGAAGGATTCGTGAAGGGGATGACAGTGCCGAAGAGTGTGTAAATAAAATACAGGGTAGACGTAAAGTTCATTAGTTTACTATTTAAATGGCACACGAAATTTATGTCCTCCCTGTATAGGGAAAAGTCACGTGCATGGGAACAGGCATTCTGCTTATTTCTTGATATAACTCTCTTTTTTTCCCTGTTAGATGTTCAGAGGTCAATGAGCATAGATGTCACTGTGAACTCCCAGAACCTGATTCTTAACTATGATTCTCTTATTCCACATAGAGGGCATGCAAACAAAAGTTCACTGAATTTAAAAGATATTTATTAAACTGGATCCAGCCCAGCTCCTCTGAGCCACTTCCTCAAAAATATTTTTCTGCTGTAACGTTGATGACCAAAGACAGTATGAACCTAGGAGAGAAGAGGGGTCTAGTTTTTCAGGGCATTCTCATTTAAGGAACTATCTTAACGTGAATTCAAATATATTAACGTAAAATTGTGAGGACAGCTGCCAATGTTAGTAAATTCAGCCCTCTGTTACATAGCTACCACTTATTTAGGAATTATACATGCTTGCCAATGATAGCTGTTGACTGAAAATAAATATTTCATTTTGTTGTCTCACCCTACCCTATTTTTTTTTAACAAACTTCTTTTACATAACTACTCTAGTAAGTGAAAGTTCTAAAGTCTCCACTGGATATATTTCTGACAAATTCATGCCGTTGAGTTAATAATTTTCAAATACCTGACCTTTTCTCTTTCTTCCCTCATTTTTAAAACTTTGCATACATTTGTTCAAAATGTCAGGATTTGGTAGCCAGTTATAGAACACTTTTCATAGCAAACCTAGTGAAATAATGTCAACTCACAGCTATAGCCTCAGATGATTAGACAAGCAATTCTGAACTTGATTTATGGAAAATGGAGCCCAGTTCTCTGGCCCCAGGCCTGAGTGCTGGGATAGCAGAAACCCATACTGGAAAAATTTAGTTTTCCAAGTAACTGAGGGTGATTAATGGAGAGGTTCTTCTCACATCAGCTCCCAAGAGTGAGCTGTTGTGCTCCCTGGAGCTGAAAATGGAATACTGGGGCTGATTATTTCTATCACCAAATGATTACTGACACAATTTTGAATCTCAGCAAAACAATAGATAAAGAAAACCAATAAAAACCTCAGCCTTAATGAAAAGAAAATAAAAACTCTATATATTGAGAGTAGAGATAAGTTCGTCTAACTTAAGCCAGTAATTCATGGAAAAATGAGTTGAGAGCTATTTAAGTAATATAAGTGGGATGTTTTTTGGCCTAGAGAGAAAGACATGAATATTTTGCTCATTTACTTTACAAAATTAAGAACAGAGAGCAAACAATCTACTAAGACCAAAAAAATAAAATCAGTACATTAAGTAAATGATAAAATCAGAGTAGATAAATAGATTTACATCACTTTAATAGATCTTAACAGCTAATCTGCAAATACATATTGATTTTATTTTAAAAAGTCCTTATTTTACATTATGACCATTTGGGTTGGCGTGTACATGAAAATGACAATAGAAGGTAAAGCTAATTTGCAAGAAAAAGATGGATGTGTTGCACCCACCAATACCCAAAAGGATAAGGAATCAGATGTTGTAATGACAATATGAAATAGAGGGAAAGACAGAGACAGAAAGAGCAAGAGAAATGCGTATACAAGTATACAAATCAAAGACAGAGGACAGAAGAAAGGGACAGCTAGAAAGACAAACATTTTCAATAGTTCGACAAATATGTATTGAGGCCAAAACAGAGGCAGAGAGATGGGATGGCAGACAGGGGAAGCTCCGTAGTTCTTTGAATCTGGCCAAAGTGAACCAGGCTGTTGACTATAAACGTACAAAATTATCTTTGAACACCAACTAAGTGCAAAAATCACTGTGCTAGTCCATAAAGGAAACAAAAGGAGGAATAAAACAGACTCCCTACCCTCTGATGACTTACTACAAAGTTGAGTTGGGCCTATAAGTGAATTATCTGCTGGTTTCATCATTCTTTAAAATGATGAACTTGTTAATTTATAATAGACTCCTCAAAGTGACTCCTTTGATTTTTTATTTTAGATTATAAAGACTTTTATTATAAAGGTATTCAGAAATAAAGAACTTCCCTTTTCATCTTTAAAAGTCAGAGGCATAAATAATAACCAAGAAGGGAAATGTCTGTCTGGTACACAAAGTTGCTTGGTGGCCTGATCTTTGTTCTTGCAAAAATTATTCCTGCTTCATTCATTACCTGGTATCTGGGAGATATTTGAAACCCTCTTTTACTTTTTTTCCCCTTTTAAGTTATTTTTGGCTCATTTGGGTTTTAGTGGAATTGGACAATCAAAACAAAACATTTTTCAGTTCCAACCCCCAAAACAGCTCTGGAAAAAAAAACTATTAATTAATAAACCAACAGTTACCATTTAAACCTAAAACTACAGCCATGCTTCCCATGATAAATATAATATGAGCTATATTTTAAATTTTTGAGCTACCTTTGAAAAGTTTTTAAAAAGGTGAAATTAATGTTAATAATATATTTTCTTCAATGTATGTAAAATGCTATCATCTTAAAATACAATCAATATAAAATTTATTAATGAGATATCTTACGTTCTTTTATCAGATTAAGTTTTTGAAACCAGGTATCACTTTAAGCTTACAGCACTTCTCAATTTAGACTAGCCACATTTCACATTCCCAAAACCCAAATGTGGCCAGTGGCAACCATATCGGGCAACAAAGATCTGGAGTGCTACTTCTAAGTGGATTGTACATCCCTTCTTATTAGCTCTTCTGGAGACCTAACCAGATTAAAATAAAATCTAAGCCAACTTTTGTTTTCCAAGCCACATAGTATATAATAATTTCTTTTTGCAAATTGCCTGCTGGTGTTTACCTTTTGGGCATGCAGAAGGTGAGTTGAGGTTTGTGGATTTATGAGGTTACAGCTTTCTTACTTAAGCAAAACAACCAGTCCACCAGAGATTAAAAAGAAAAACTCCAGGTGAGAGATAATGACTCTACAAGCCAGCCCTGCTCTGCATGTTGGTAAATTAAGCAGGCTTGCCTCAATGCTCTTCTTGCACCCTATGTAGCCCTCTGTCAAGCAGTTATTATTATAGCTGCCATTTCCTTAAGGGCCCACAGCATCATCATCTATCTTTTTCTCCATTACTTAGCATAGTGCCTGGCACATAGGTGGCGCTCAAGAAATGTCTGCCTGAGTACTCAGCCCTACTATGAAACTAATTTATAGCTTTCCTGTGAAGGCTATAACCCAATTATAGCCCAAGAATATGGGGAAAGGGGCAAGGGAGGGGAGGGGAGGGGGGAGGATGGGTGGAGGGAGGGTAATCAGTGGGACCACACCTATGGTGTATCTTAGAAGGGTACAGGTGAAACTTACTAAATGCAGAATATAAAGGTCTTAACACAATAACTAAGAAAATGTCATGAAGGCTATGTTAACCAGTTTGATGAAAATATTTCAGATTGTATATGAAACCAGCACATTGTACCCCATGATTGCATTAATGTACACAGCTATGAGTTAATAAAAAAAGAAAAAAGAAACGTCTGCTATACAAATAAATTAATTCAAATAAAGTCAGTTTCTCATTTACATTAGCCACATTTCAAGTGCCTCCTAGCCACATGTGGCCAGTGGCTACCATATTAGACAGACCAGACATAAAACACCTCCATCATCATGGAAGTCCTACTGGACAGCATTGTTCTAGAACAATAGGCAGAAGTACTATTTGACCCTTAGGTGATAAGAAGACCTTAGAGATCATAAAACTTTTCATTTGGGGAGCAAGTAAGAATGACAAGTGACATTAAATAACAATGAAATAAAAGCACTAATAATTATATATTTTAGCCCCTTGGAAAGGTCAAATGCAATGCCATCATAGTTTCCACTGATAGAATAAACTTGGCTATGGATTTCTTCACGAGCTTTTGTTTCCCTCTCAGAATCTTCTCACCTTGATTCCCATCAATCCCTACAAGTACCCCTCTTACCTTCTACTTCAAATGTCTCACTAATGCTTTTCATTATCTCTTGAGATACACTGGCAATTTTGAAAGAAACTTTTGTACAACAGCTAGTGCGAACAACGAAAAAATATAAAAATCATGAGAAATAACCAAGCTTATAGATACAGAAACTCTGTAAGTTGACCACCCAAGCTGGTCAACATACAGAAATGTCAACATAAAGAACTAGGCCTCCTAGACTGATATGTACATGTGGTGCATGTCTATGAAAATTAGGTCAAGTTAAGCAGGTGGTCAATGTAGGAAAGGGGTCAACTATGGAGGCTCTACCATATACCTTTTTGAACCTAAGAATCCTGAAAAGCAATGAGGTGCTCGAAGAAATCCCACATTCCCTCAACTTGAAATCATTAGACTCTAATAGCTGCTAGGCTAGCAAAATTTTATGGCATATTAGTTGTATCCCTTTCTGCCAAGTCCCTTGCTTCAGCTAGGAGATTTCTGGGATGCCACCTCAGTTTCTAACATATAGTAGTTGGTACACACGAATACGTGTCTCATTCCCCATTTAAGGATGCCCCTTAAGAATACTTCATAGGGTACTGGTGAAACTTATCAAATGTAGAGTATCAGTGTCTTTATATAGTGATTAAGAAAATGCTATGAGGGCTATCTCTCACAGTACGATCAAAATGTTTCTGATTGTATATGAAGCACATTCTGCCCTATGATTGCA